>MCJB01025413.1:172301-242712 GCA_002018475.1 Nicotiana obtusifolia | reverse complement strand
AAAATGGTATTCTGAACTACCTATACAAACACAAAGTAGTGCAATAATCCACGTATAAAAGGAGTTTTCGCAATTAAAATATACTTTTTGTACACTATCAATTTAAATTGGCATGCACAAACAGGTAACTATTTATAATAAATGTAATATGATAATATGAAAGATAGAGCGAAATATACTATGATAAGTTATGTGCCTTTTTGTATTTTAATAATCTAACAAATTTTATAATAAGAACCAGATTGGAAATCTGTCACACATCCTCAAAATACTCAAGAACAACAAATTTCAAGTCCGGCACAAGTTCCAACAACTAGAGTCAAAGAGACGACAGAGGGAACTGATGGACATCAATTCCCTTGCTAACTGTATTAGTCAACTCCTCACAGCTGTAAAGTCGTTGAACTGTTCTCTCTGCACACAAGCAACAGTGCGAACAATGCAGCAGTCACTTTATGGAGCATGCCTTGTACCGGATAGTTGCTTGCATCATCCAAGTGACATCACTTGTATATTATCAACATGAAGCTAGGGAAAAATACACATTTGAAGATCCGAAAATCAAACAGCTTCTCTCTCAAGTGTGCTGCCATCTTGCAAGTGATTACAAGGCTTCAAGAACGAAGAACAACAGAACAAAGGACCAGTTTCCAGCATTGTGTTACCATATGTCCTTAGTTGTGTTATACCTTTGTTAGAGTGATCTATTTGTAATTCCTACTTAGCTTAGCTAGAAGCATTGTGTAGGAAACCATTTGCAAAATCATAAATCTTGTATTTGTGTTCTTGGCTAGAGTTGTCGAGTTGTGAGCTTTGTAATAGAGTTATTACAAAGAGGCTTGTAATAGAGCTATTACAAGTGAATGAGGGATTAAGAGTTTAATTCCTAGGTTACAATAGTTTGTAATCTGAAGTTTGCTCGGCAGTGAAGTTGAAATTCTACAAGTGTAGGTCGTGATTTTTAATCCTGTGAGCTGGGATTTTTCCACGTAAAACTCTGCTGTGTCATTTACTTATCTCTGATTGTGTGTGTTCTGTGGGAACTGATAGAGAACTAGGTTCTCTATACAGTTTGGTGGACCCTAAGTTTCTATCAATTGGTATCACAACAGGTTCTTTTTATCAGGCTAACACCTAGAAAGGATCCACATGGCTGCTCCACTAAACTTTGAAGAAGGTCAATCAACCTACAGACCACCAAGATGCAATGGGCAATACTAGGATGGTGGAAGACAAGGATGCATGGTTTTATCATGGTTGAAGATTCAGAGCTCTGGGATGTTATCTGCGATGGACCCTTTGTCCCCATGAAAATCATTAGCGAGCCAGCAGCGACAGTTCCAAAGGCAAAGAAGGAGTACAAAGATGCTGACCGCCAAAGCTATAGAGAAGAACTTCCGAGCAAAAAAGATTCTCGTCTGTGGTATTGGACCAGACGAATACAACAGAATTTCTGCATGTCAATCCGCCGAGGAGATATGGGAAGCTCTCCAAATAGCACATGAAGGAACAACTCAAGTTAAGGAGTCAAAGATCGACATGCTCACTACTGAGAATGAACTACTCAAGATGAAGGATGATGAGTCCATTCAGGACATGCATACTCGATTCACCTCCATCATCAATGAGCTCCACTCTCTAGGAGAAATCATTTCAAGAAACAAACTTGTCAGGAAGATGCTTAGCGTATTACCTGGCTCTTGGGAAAACAAAGTTAATTTCATCACAGAGGTGAAAGATCTTCAAAAGCTACCATTGATGAACTCATTGACAATCTGAAGGCTTATGAAATGAAGAAGAAGAAGAAGAAGAAGGACCATGAAATAAGAGAGCCTAAAAAGGAGAAGAACCCGGTCCTCAAGGCTAACAACAATGACTCAAGTGGTGAGGATGCTGACATGGCTTACCTGACGAAACGATTTAAGAAAATGGTTTGCAGGAATTGAGGCATTCCAAAAAGGGGTAGCTCCAGCAAACCAAGAGGTTATGACTTGTGTCATAAATGTGGGAAGCCAGGAAATTTCATCAAATACTTTCCTCTCCTCAAGCAAGACCAGTACAAGCAAAACACAGACAAAGCAGCAAAGAGGAATCCGGTTCCTGATAAGAGATTCAAGAGAAAAGATGCCGCTGACAATGTTGTGAAACAAGCTCTTGCTGTATGGGGAGATTCTTCCATTGAATCTGGGGAAGACGATGAACAGGGTGACACCTCCGTGATGGCAGTTGAAAGCAAAGCAGTTGAATGTGACTCTATCTTTGCCCTGATGGCAAAACCTGACGATGATAAAGATGATGATGATGATGAGGTAAACTTTCTAGATGTTCAAAGAAATTTGATGTCTTACTCTCAGAAGAAGCTTATATCCTTGGCCAATGTTTTAATTGATGCTTATCATAATCTTATAAATGATAAAAATGCGTTAACTGTGGAACTAGGAGAGGTAGAACATGGGAGAGATGATCTGGTAGTCGTAGTGGTTGACCTAAAAGAAACCATCAAGGTTCTAAAGAAAGAAAAAGATGTTATAACTGAAAGATTTGTAAGAGAAGAGAATGAGATAGATGACTTGCTGGTAGTAGTTGTGGATCTAAAAGAAACAATTGAGGAATTAAAAAGGGGAAACAGTTCTAGGAACATCCAAAAGGGAAAGAAAGTTGCAAGTGAGGCACACATTAAGCTTGAAATGAACTCAAATTGGTGAAATCTAGTCTTTGTGCCGAACTTGAAAGAAATAGACAACTTCAAGAAGATCTAGGCAGAGTTAAAATGACCTAGAATAATCTCTAAAGTGGACCTGGTCCTCTGATACAATCACTGCTATATATACAAGCAATGGTAGGAACATGCAGGTCCAAAAGGAAAGGACTCCCTACAATCCACATAGCAAGTATGTTATTATCCCTGGTAACTGGCTTTGTACTCATTGTGGTAACACTGGGCACTTTAAAGAAAACTGTAAGGCTAGAATTCAGTCCCAACAGAAAACGAGATTTTTGTTGAAAAGGTAACTACTGCTAAAGAACGTGGCTCCTTCATTAAAAAACGTATAATGCCTGCTTGGAGAAAAAGAAGTTTAATTCGCCCTTTTCCTCACTACAAGGGACCCAAACTTGTTTGGGTTCTTAAGCCTAATCCTTGATTTTTTTTGTGCAGGGAGCAGTGAAAGGAAGCAGCCAAAATGATATAATGGATAGTGGCTGCTCTAAGCATATAACTGGAAGCATTGATTATTTCCTTTCACTCAAAGCCCTGCAAGGAGGGAGTGTTTCCTTTGAAAATGGCAAAAAGGGATACATTCTGGGAGTAGGAAGAGTTGGGAAGTCGCTCATTCATTCAACTGAGAATATGTACTACGTGAATGGCTTGAAATATAGCCTACTGAGTGTCTCTCAAATCCGTGACAAAGGAAACGAAGAGGAATTCCTAAAAACAACCTGCACAGTCACAAATCTTGTGTCTGGTGAAGTGGTTCTGTTGGCAAAAAGATTCAAAAATATCTATGTTGCTAATTTTGAGTCTTTGCACAATGGGGATCTTACATGTCTGAGTCATGTTGCTGATGATGCTGAGCTGTGGCATAGAAGACTGGGACATGCAAGCTTTTCACTGCCGAACAAGTTGGTCAAGAAGGACCTGGTCTGTGGGCTGCCCAAGTCAAGATTCAAAGATCACAAGGTGTGTGATGCATATGTAAAAGGAAAGCAAGTCAGGTCCTCTTTCAAGCCCAAGAATGAAGTTAGCACCTCAAGGCCACTTGATCACCTTCGGATCTATGTGGACCTATGAGGGTGCCAAGTAGAGGAGGAAAAAAGTACATTCTTGTCATAGTTGATGACTACTCAAATGGACCCTGTTTCTCATAACCAAGGATGAAACCATTCCAGTTTTTGTTGCATTCGTAAAGTAGATTCAAGTGAAGATGAACCTCAATGTTGTAAGTATAAAGTCTGATCATGGTACAGAGTTCGACAATGCAAAATTCGACGAATTCTGTGCTGAAAATGGTATAAGTCATAATTTTTCAGCTCCCAGAACACCCCAACAAAATGGTATTGTGGAGAGTAAAAATAGGACTCTTGAAGACATGGCAAGAACTATGCTAATTGACAGTGGCGTGGAAAAAGGCTTTTGGGCATAGGCAGTCAACATTGCGTGCTACTTGGTGGACAGGTGCATGATCAGGTCCCTCTTGAACAAAACCCTGTATGAACTATTGAACAGGAGGAAACCCAAGCTAACCCACTTGAGGACATTGGCTGCAAATGGTCCGTTCTCAATAATGGTAAGGAAGCACTGGGAAAATTTGATGTCAAGAGTGATGAAGGAATCTTTCTTAGCTATTTATCACAAAGCAAAGCATACAAGATCTACAACAAAAGAACTCAATGTGTTGAACAAACCATACATGTGATCTTTGATGAATCACACCACTTATGTGGGAAAGATTCACGTGATAAGGTTGATCAAGACGGAGAGCAGTCAAAGGTTTCTGGTGAAGTCATTGATATGGCAAATGGAAAGGCTGACATGATGAGTCAAGTCAAGGAATCCAATGAAGATGATGCAGTTGAATCTTCAGCTGATGCATAGGAACCTGGTTCCTCCATCACAACAACTGAAGCAAACAATAGAGTTGTTGATGTTGTGCAAGGAACTTTTGATGCTGATCTGAGAAGTGGCACTCACTCCTCCATTAATTCCAACAATGGATCCCATTCAGAGGAACCTGGGTCTTCTCACAATGCGATTCAGGTGTCTAACTGGAAGCACAAAAGTCCACATCCTCTCCAAAATATGAATACTCCTCTTGACTCAGGGATTCAAACCAGATCAAAGACAAAAATTTCACTTGACCTTCTCAGCCTTCCTTTCTCAAATTGAGCCCAAAAATATCAAGGAAGCATTGAAAGATGTTGATGGATTACTGCTATGCAAGATAAACTCCATCAATTTGAGAGGAACAGCGTATTGTACCTAGTTCCTCGACCCTCGAACAGAACCGCTATAGGAACTAAATGGGTGTTCATAAAACAAGTTTGATGAATTTGGGAATACAAAAAGGAACAAGGCCAGGTTAGTAGTGCAAGGGTACAATCAAGAAGAAGGGATCGACTATGATGAGACTTTTGCCCTAGTTGCTTGAATGGAAGCCATCAGAATCCTCATTGCCTTTGCATCTCATATGAAATTCAAATTGTTCCAAATGGATGTAAAAAGTGCATTTGTGAATGGATATCTAAAGGAAGAAGTTTTCGTCAAACAATCACCTGGTCTTGAGTGTCATGAGCATCCTGAACGTGTATTCAAACTTGACTAGGCATTATATGGACTGAAGCAGGCCCCTCGTGCATTGTATGAGAGGTTGTCCAAGTTCCTTTTTGAAAATGGCTTTACAAGAGAAAAAATTGACAACACCTTATTTTTGAAGAAACAGGGGAGGAACCTGCTCATTGTGCAAGTCTATGTTGATGACATCATCTTTGGTGCAACAAATGATTTCTTGTGTGAAGAGTTTGCAAAACTTATGGGAAGCGAGTTTGAAATGAGCATGATAGGAGAATTGAATTTTTCTTAGGGTTGTAAGTTAAGCAAACCCCTAAGGGAATGATGATAAGTCAGCAGAAGTACATTAAAAAGCTCCTAAAGAGATTTGAGATGGAAATTTCAAAGACCATTGATACTCCTATTGCCACTGCCACTCGTTTGGACGTGGATGAACCTGGTTCTCCTGTGAATGGAACCATGTATAGAGGTATCATTGGTTCACTCTTGTATCTCACAGCTAGTAGACCTGATATCGTATATAGTGTGGGATTATGTGCTATGTTTCAATCCAGTCCAAAGGAATCTCTTATGAAAGCTGCCAAGAGGATTCTAAGATATCTCAAAGGAGTCCAGGACCTGGTTCTCTACTATCCTTCAGGAGACAATTTCTACTTAATTGGGTATGTTGATGCTGATTATGCTGGTTATCTGGTAGATGGAAAGAGCATATTTGGCATGACACATTTTATGGGATCGTGTTTGATTTCATGGGGTACAAAGAAATAAAATTTTGTGGCTCTTTCAACTGCAGAAGCTGAGTATGTGGTAACTGCCTCTTGCTGTGGAAGGACTTTGGTGTATTTTCTGATTGTGTTGCATTACTGTGTGATAACACTAGTGCTCTCAACATGGCAAAGAACCCGGTTCAGCATAAGAGAACAAAGCACATTGATGTGCGACATCATTTTCTCAGTGACAATGTTGAAAAAGGTCTTATCTACAGGAAGTTCTGCAAAACACAAGACCAAGTAGCAAATATCTTCACCAAAGCACTAAGCACAGAGCATTTTGAAAAGAATCGATTAGCATTGGGGTTGATAAAATCAAACTGAGCACCAGGTCCCTCAATGCTTGACTATGAAAGAATGAACAGGTAAAACAGCTAAAAAGTATTTTTTTTGGCAAGTTCTAACTCATTCTATACCTTTACAGGTAAACATTCTTGGCAACTACTGAGCAAACAAGCGAATAATAACATTGTATTTTGGTAAAAGGATGAGGCTCACATTTACAAAACTAAGTCAGGGAACCTGGTTCCCTTGACTCAGGTTAGTAGTTCATTTGTACTCTCATGCACATTTTTAACGGCTATAAAGGTGCCACATCATTAAATGTTTTCAGTATCTCTTTCTTATCTCTTTAGAACTCAAATGTTACACCCATTACTAAACGACCCGTCTACCCAGTAATTCGTACCCGTTTGTAACCAGTCCCTCACTTCCTCTAAATAACCCTAAACACTGTCTCTTTCATCACTATCCACATCAAAGCCAAAAATTTCCTTTTCTCTCTCAAAGCAAACTCTCTTCTTCTCGTTTCTTTACTTCTAATTTCCACTATGTCTCAGAATCCAGAAATTTCAAACACTTCCAGTGTTGTCCCCACTGTGTCTTCATCTCATGAAGCACTGGAGCGAGAGCCTGAGTCCCAACAGTTTCCTAGTCAAAACCCCATACTATACCAACAACCACCTACTACTTACTCTCCAACCCAATCGAGTTCTGGTTCTCACCGCAATTGTAAGACTCAAAACCCCAAAAGGTTCGTTGTTGCGACCTCTCCTTCTGCCTCGCTGAAAAAAATGGCAGAAGACGAAACAATAGACAGATACGAAGGACAAGAAGCTTCTAGTCATAAAGTTGGGGAGAGTTCTGATTGTCACTCCTCCTTTTGGCGAGACTTTACTAAACCCTTTTTAATGGATAAAAGGCCTAATAAAACTCGAAAAGGGGTTTTTAATTTTGAAAGTGACAAAGATAGGATTTGAAAGGAAAATTAAGAGTCGCCACCTGATAATTGATTCCGGTGTGTCAGGCCACCATTTAGAACTCAAACTCGAAGCCAAGTTCATACCAGAGATTTGGGTAAGGGGGTTCATTTGACTCGGAGAGAAGGTATTAGGCATTCCCCGGGTCCCGTGAGAGTCACGGTTGCGTACTCGATTTAGTTGGATTTTAATACATTTGGATTGAGATAAAAACACACAGGAGGTTTGAGGTCATTTCCACCTAATAAAGAAGAAAAACATAACCAAACTACTACGAGTTTCACTTTTGGTCTTCACATACAAATACCTCGGGGCATTCCCCGGAATGTCAAATACATAAGTCCTTCGGGGCATTTTCCGGATAAATTTAACTAGGGAATGACCTCTCACCTTAAAAATTAACGAATGTCCTAGTATTGCCTACCCAAGTGTGATCGGCCTAGATATGCTACTAGCAAGAAATGTAATAAAATAAGAAAATGAGGTCTAAAATAAAGAAAGATAAAAGTTCAATTCATGGCCTTATTCTTTTAACTTTTAATTCATGCATTTAACCAAACCTGACCCAAAAACCCACGAAAAAAAGGGAAAAAAAAGGCAAATTGGTGTCGCCAGTGGGGATATGCTATCGCACATCCCTCATGCGAACCGCATACTGCACATAAAGGTCGCAGATCAGAACAAAATCTTAGGCAGAGTTCGATGTCAGAAATGCGATTCTATATGCGATCGAAAATCATGTCTGTGACTACAGATTACATGTAGAGATCGCAAATCATAACAGAGTCCTGGGCAAGGTTCAACGTCTGAAATGCGATCTCATCTGCGATAATCAAGTCAAAAATGCGGACCACATATCAGTTATGTGGTCGCATACTCAACTCTGCGGAGAGATTGGTTTGATTGTTTGTTTCGATTTTTCCCTAGTTAGCTGATTATACTAAACATCAACTACCTTACATTACCTGCTATGGTGTAATCTGAGCATATCAGTTCGCGAAGTCAATGATCTAAAGACAAATATTCATGGCTTTATCATATTTCAATCAACCCAATAAAATAAATGAAAATCAAGAAATAAACCTGGATGAGAGTTTCTACTGGTTTTTGAAAGTCGATACCAGCAAAGGGACAGCGAACCATGACCGGAACTCGAACTGGCAAACTAAAATCGAACCCCAACACCTCCTCGATCGAAATCAATTTTTGAAGACCTTTCTCTACCGAAATCGAAGTCGAAGAAAGTAGAATTATAAGTTCCTCTGTTTTTCTGATTTTTCTGAAATCTTTGAAGAAGAAGAAAACTAAAAATTGATTCGAACTCTCTTTTTTGGTATTTTTGTCTTCTAGACCTTGAACTAACTTAAAACAAACTGAAAAATCTTCTTGAAATCCCTCATTTCCGATTCCTCTCTATTTTTTTTTCTCTCAAGCTCTGTAAAAAAAACTTCTGATTTCCTCACCGTGCTAGAACCCTTTATCCTTTCTCTCCAAGCTCTCTCTTCTTGCTCCCCAAGAAAAACTAATTGCTCTCCTTTTCCAGAATCTTCTCAATTTTGTTGTAATGAATGAAGATAGTGGGTGAAGTCGACCGAGTATCTGAGGAATTTATTATTTTTGTCAGAGTTTGTTGTCTACGCGGCAGAGAGAGAAAGGTGAGGGGTTGGGTCATTGGGTTGCTGAATCTGGGCTTGCATTTGGGCTCCGAGATTTACAACATTTGGGCCCAGAAACAAAGCTAAAAACCAACTTAAAAGCCCAAAAATAAGACTTTTGATAATATTGTTAAAGATAAAAATTGGGACTATATTTTTGTATTTTTTCAATTTTTGTACCTAAAGTAGAATTAATTTTTATAGAAAGGTGAATTCCTACAGAAATAAAGCTCAAATAATTATTCTAAAAATACTATGACTATTAGGGGTGATTCCAATACGTGGGTTAAAAATTACATGTCTACACTGATACCCAACAAGATGTGGTTCGTAGAGGCAAAGTTTCAGCAGTGGCCACTTCAAGCTTTGATCTGAATATTGCCAATCCTACAGGTAAAGTTACTCATATATCCTCTAATTCTGTTTTTGGGATAAATGAGTAAGAAGCCATTGAGAACATGTTACTAATCGCTACAGAGGGAGGTTTGGTTGGTGGTTATGAGGGTGATAATCAGACCATTGGGCCTCAGGGGGAAGGTGAAAGTCACAAGGATGAGAGTAAGAATTTGGTGCCCTTTTAAAATTTGTCACCTGTCAATACTACTAGGAAAACAACAAAGGGACCTGATCCCTCTGCCCAAGAAGAGCACTCTGCTCCTACTTGGGATGAAACCCCTTGCTCCTCAAAGGAGCCCCAGGTCAGTGTCGATCCTGCTCCTTCTCCTCACTTCGATGCTGAGCCGTTGAACTTTGTCATCCCTGAGATGAGATCTCTATCTGAAGTGGAAAATGAAAATAGTGAGGAAGACTATGCTGATGTAACTGTAGCAAGATTCATTGCTGTTAAAAGTGGAAGGGCAGTTCCCATAGCGCCCACTCTTAAAAGACCCACTACCAGGCTGCAAAAGAAGGAAGCCCTTGAAACTGTTCTAAAGAAAAACAAAGAAGGGAAGAAAATAAGGAGGTTGGTGAAAGAGGGAGAGCTAGTGAATGAGGAGAAGGTGCCCCCAGCACTTGTTGTTGATGTTAATGATGAAAAGGTGAATGAGGAACCTGCTTCCTTAATTCGTAAATCCTCTAAGAAACTTGTAACTCCAAAACCCAAGAAAGAGTCATTTGTGAAAGCTGTAGAGGAGAAAAGTGTTGAGGGTGAGAAGTCTAGTGAAAAATCTTTTGAGGAGTCTGCAAAGAAAGAGGAAACTGTGAGGAAGTCTGTGAAGAGGAAGACTAGTGACAACGAGAAACCTGGTTCCTCCAAGAAGGCCATAGTGACTGTGTCAAAAGGTGGAGGCAGAGAAAACTTTAGGAAGCAGAGGGTGCTATAGGGCAGAACCTTCGCACCTGACATTCTTGACATGGCAGGGATACGACAACTGTTTGACATTTGTGAGTTTCAAAAGTGGACACACTTGTTCACCAATGAGAGCCCCAAACTGTATAAGGAAGAGGTGCGTAGATTCTACGCAGATATGTTTTGCAGTGGAAGATGATAACATTTGCTTGAAGGTTAATGGAGTAGATTTTGTGATGGACGAGGCTGTGTTATGGAATATTTTGGGAGTGCCTACTGAAGGGATCTCATCCGTTAAGGGGACCTGTTCTCCAAATTTCAGAAGTGTCATTATGAAGGATGATGTTGTGCAGCAAGGGGAACGGGTACACAAGAAGGCCCTCCTTCCAATGTATCAACTTCTGTCTGAGATGGTGAATAAGGTCTTGCTTCCACGTGCAGAAAGGCGTTCGATTACTTCAAAAGTAAACCTATTCCTCATGGAAGTACTGGATGCCTACACCACTATCAATCTGTCTAGTCTTATGATAGAGCATATGAAAAAAGTAACAGGCTTCAAGAATGGAAATCATGGTTTGCCCTATGTGTTCTCCCTCACTAAGCTGTTTAACTTCTTCAAAGTCCCTTTAGGAAAAGCAACAGTGGGAACTCGCAAGCAGACCTTCTCAAAGATCGCCCTGGAGGAATGTGAGTGTATTGATAAGAAATTAGGTGTTGGCAGCAATTTCACTATCTCTCAGTTGATTGATGCTCAGAATGCTGCAAATGAGGAGATAAGCAGGTTGAAGGCTCGGAATGCCAATCTTGAAGGCCAGCTTAGTCGAGCCCAGGAGGCACCTGATTCCAGTCACAGAGGTTGCTCGCCTGACCAAAGAAAATGCAGATCTCAAGAAACAGGTCGAGGACCTGAAAGAGCGGCTGCTTAATGAACAAGTGTTTGCAAATGCTCGAATGGATATTCCCCTCAGAACCTTGCCTCCTCATCCCTGCCTCCCCCTTCCCAGTGTCCAATTGAATGATGTCTATCCTACTATAGTCTTTCTTTTGTTGTTTCTATGGCTGGTACTTTTAAGCTATTTTTTTGTGTGAATGGTTGTGTAACTATGGTAAAACTATTTCTTTTCTTTTCTCTTTCAAATTAATGTGCATCTCGTCTTTGCTATGCATGTTACTTTTACGCTCTGTTTTTAGCCATGTTGTGTGCATACATATGGCATGAGTTACCTTTGCTAGA
Source organism: Nicotiana obtusifolia (assembly GCA_002018475.1). NCBI lineage: Eukaryota > Viridiplantae > Streptophyta > Magnoliopsida > Solanales > Solanaceae > Nicotiana > Nicotiana obtusifolia. The sequence goes on along the minus strand of MCJB01025413.1, from coordinate 231,216 downwards.
CTTCTTTTTTGTTTATTACTTGTGTCTAATCTTTTTTATGATACCAAAAGGGGGAGGAAAATTGAAAGGGGGAACAGGTTCTCAAGGGGAATAAACGTCTTATTAGAGGAAATATTTTATGGAGATCTGGTTCTCAGGGGGAACTTCAATTATAAGTTTGTCATCATTAAAAAGGAAAAAATTGATAAAGTTATGTGCCTTTTTATATTTTGATGATCTCACAAACTTTATGATAAGAACTAGATCGGGAACCTGTTACACATTCTCAAAGTGCTCAAGAACAACAAATCTGAAGTCCGGCACAAGTTTCAACAACTAGAGTTAAAGAGACGACAGAGGAAACAGATGGACATTAGTTCCCTTGCTGACTGTACTAGTCAACTCCTCATAGTTTTAAAGTCACTGCACCGTTCTCTCTGCACATACGCAACAGTGAAAACAGTGCAACAGTCACTTTATGGAGCATGTCTTGTACCAGATAATTGCTTGCATCATCCAAGTGACATCACTTGTATATTATCAACATGAAGCAAGGGAAAAATACACACTTGAAGATCCGAAAATCAAACAGTTTCTCCCTCAATGTGTTGCCATCTTACAAGTGACTACAAGGCTTTAAGAACGACGAACAACAGAACAAAGGACCAGTTGCTACTTGAACTTAAGATTTTGATACTTTGAAATTAATTAAAGCCCCAAGGATGTTGCTTGTGTCAATTCTATAAGCCTATGTTTACCGAGAGTTGAATCAAAATATTGAGGTTGTTGAATCTTGACCTTGCTAAAGCTAATTCAACAGCTCAAAAGGTGAACCTAACGTAGGAGTATACAACTCGTATCCCCGAAACTCCTTTCTAGAAATGTCCAAGTGCCGTTCTTATTCACAGTAACTTTCACTTTAATATTTTGGAATAGAGGTGGATTTGCATCATACAAAGGCTAATAGGATGAATACAATCTTTCAGCCTTTAACCAGAGGTCGTTTAAGTTTCAAATGAAAAAGAAAAAATTGGTTGAGGTAGCTTTTTCTTTTAATGTGCTTTATGCGATGTGAATCTAAATTAGTTAGAGTCATAATACAAGTATCAAACGTCGGACAAAAAATAAAAAAGTAAATATATAAAAGTTATAAGATATATTATATCCATATTGAATTTCTATGTGATATTTGTACATTTTTTCTTTCGATTTGATTCGCTTTACTTAAAAAGAAATATCAAATCATTTTTTATTTAAGGGTATAATAACAGTCAATGAAATAGGATGGAAATCGTGAAAGATTTAGATTTAAATAATACAGATAAAAATTATTAGGTGATATTTGTCTCTAACTCAATAATCAGAGTTACCCATACCTATATTATGATGGACAATAGATACGCAGGATTGGATTTATAATAACAAATGGCCTTAACGGAATTATTGCAAGGATGAATAAGAAAAAGTGAGGAGTAGAATTTGATAGGGTAATAAGTAAATTTTCCCTCATATGGATAAAGATTAAACGTTGCTAAAATCACACTCCAATTAGGGTATTAACCGAACCACAGTTGTAATTGGTAAAAAAACGAATACTACTACTACCAAAGACCAAACAACTACCAAAAGCCGTTGAAAAGAAAGCGAAATCCGTCTGCTGTCCCACAAGTCGGGCCAAAGGTGGTGGGTTCTTATAACTGTTGCTTCACGCCACGGCACCCCTCCCTTTACTTCCTCTCCTCTCAACCTTACGTTTTAACAGCAAACTACCTTACTTCTAGTATTACTTAAATAAACTTGTCCCTTTCCTTTTAACCTCTTTCTATACTCTCCCCTTCTGAGCTTTAAGTAGCTCAGATATTTATTTTCTCTCTCACTCTTCTGTATTCGTAGTCTATTTTTCCCAATAATTTAGCACCCAAAAATATGGGTTCGGAGGGCGAGAATTGTGTGCAGCTGAATACTACTTTTGCCGGTGCCACCGACGGTTTGTTAGATGGTGATATTAGGCGAACGACGTCGTCTTCGGCAGTTCAACAAACCCTTTTTCTCATTCATTCCGATGACCTCACTTTGAAAGTTCAGGCGGCTAAGGAGATCCGCCGTCTAACCAAGACTTCTCAACGTTACCGCCGTCATTTCTCTAACGCCGTTAAACCCCTCGTCGATATGCTCCGTTCTGAATCTTTTGAGTCTAACGAAGCTGCTCTTCTTGCCCTCCTTAATCTAGCTGTTAAAGATGAAGGGTACGTTTAATTCTTGTTTATTAGCTTAATTAAGTGTTTGGATTTGATTATTGCTAAATTCTGATTTCAATTCCATATTGGCTTGTGAATTTTTCGTGCTAGTTTTGATTTTCTTTGAAGTGTTTTTTGATTGAAAGTTTTTTGGAATTTTCAGTTTTCCCATCACTTTCTTACTTTTCGTTTCTACTTGTACATCTTTTTCCTCGGAATCAGTGTTAGTGAGGGAAGTTGATACCTTTCTTCTTGTTTATGCCTTTTTCATCTTTATTTTTCTTTATGTTTACTGTTTTTTTTCCCTGCTTTATTTGGTTGCTGGGAAAAGTAAGTGACAGCAGAAAGATGGTCTTAATTTTTTAGTATTTCAGGTTGTGGAATATGTGACCTTGAAATTGGTGGGTATTGTAAATTGTAATTTAAAGAATTCAACTTTTAGTGGTAAAGATTGAAACTTTAATTTCTAAATGCTAGTTTTCTTCTGGTGCTTCCTTCTTCTTCTTCTTCTTCTTCTTCTTCTTCTTCTTCTTCTTCTTTTTTTTTTTTTTTTTTTTTTTTTTTGAGTTTTTGGAATAAGCGATCAAACTGAACTTGTGATTCAGTTTAATTCTGGGTCCAATTCTTGAAGCATCAACATGTACGAGGATAAAGAATTGACTTCCATTTGCTTGGTTAAATTGAACAGAATAACTGCAGTAGTTTCAGACTTTTGATTTGTTCATTAAGATTATAATACTCTTATTGCCTCTATCTAAAGATTTATTAAAGTTAATACTTAAAAGTTAGAGGCATATTTACTCAAAATGCTTTTCGATCGCATCCCTTGGCATCGGATGCTTTAAGTCAGCTTGCTTAGATTTGAAGGTGGGGCTGTTCTTTTATCCACATGCTTTCTTTTATTTTCTTCTGTTTAATTCTTTGACCCATCTGCCTGTCTCCCTTTTGCCTTTCTTTTATCTTGTTTGTGAAGCTATCACATGGATTGGATTCCTTGCTCTGATAAAGAAATTCTGCTCTTAATTTAAATATTCTATTTGTACTATGGTTGCTGATATTTTAATAGCATTATTGTATTTATAAGAATATAGATTTGCGATCACTCAAAGGGATTTCTTTTTTAAATAGTTCTGTATGGGGAATATCAAGATTTCATTTTAAGGTCAAACTATCCTTTTGTGATTAGTACTTTGGTATACTGTAAACTACGTTAGAGTATGGTGTTGCTCTGCAATTTTTAATGCTTTTAATCTTATCTGTTCATTGTTCCAAAGTGCTAAATGATTTAGATCCAATTGTACGTTGATCGACACTTTTGTTATTTGACCTTGAGGATAAGTTTGTTTATTCGACAATGAAAGGGAGTAAGAACTTGCGTACTTCCAAGTAAATTCATCTAGCTCTTTGTAATATTTTGGGTCAAATCCATTTATTGTATCATTTTAAATCAGGAATATAAAAACTACGTTTTTATTTTTAAAGAAGAAATCAATTCTAGAGAAACCACAAACTTAATGAAAGGAGAGGCAGATTTGTTGCTTTAGATATATATGACAGCTGGACTGCTTGTTTTCATCAGATACGGAAGTATATTTACTCTCTCTATGCTCTAAGCTAATGAAACATTGAACACTGAATTCTGCCAACTTCAAACAGTTTTGTAGTGTGCAAGTATTAAGCGTTAGAGCTTCGAACTTTGTTATTTGACTATTTTATTTCATTTTTGACCTCCAGAAACAAGATAAGTATCATAAATGCTGGTGCTCTGGAACCCATCATTGGCTTTCTTCAATCAGAGAATGCAACTCTCCAGGATCATGCTACTGCTTCATTGCTCACATTATCTGCTTCTCCTGCCACGAAACCCATTATTAGTGCTTCTGGTGTTTTCCCGCTACTTGTGGAAATCATAAAGCACGGCAGTTCGCAATCTAAGGCTGATGCTGTAATGGCTCTTTCCAATCTGTCAACTTATCAAGATAATCTACTCTTAGTTCTGCAGGCACAACCAATTCCTTCTACAGTTTCTCTGCTTAAATCCTGTAAAAAGTCTTCAAAAACTACTGAAAGGTGCACTGCTCTGATAGAATCTTTGGTGTGTTATGAAGAGGGTAGGAATGCATTGATATCTGAAGATGGGGGAGTGCTTGCAGTGGTGGAAGTGCTTGAAAGTGGATCTCCTCAAAGCCGAGAACATGCTGTAGGAGCTCTCCTGACAATGTGTCAAAGTGATCGCTCTAAATACCGAGAACCAATTCTCAGAGAAGGTGTAATCCCTGGGCTCCTTGAGCTGACTGTTCAAGGAACAGCCAAGTCTCGGACCAAAGCACAAACACTTTTGAGGTTGCTGAGAGATACTCCTTACCCGAGGTCTGAGCTTGAGCCTGACACATTAGAGAACATTGTCTCCAATCTTATATCTCAGATAGATTGCGAAGAGCAATCAGGAAAAGCAAAGGAGATGCTCGCTGAGATGGTACAAGTTAGCATGGAACAGAGTTTGAGACATTTACAGCAAAGGGCGCTGGTATGCACTCCAGCTGATCTGTCTGTTCCAAGTTGTGTCTCCAAAATTACTTCAAAATGATAGAAATTTTCCTTTGTTTCTTCCCGTATCCCTTTTCCTCTCGAAACAAAGGCTTATGTGAGATTGGTTCTCTGTATTTGGAAATGCTGGATAGATACTGGAAATTGGCAGTCCGGGCCCTTAGATAGATGCCAGGTGACTGTTTAGTGCTCAATAATTTGGAAAATTATAAGGTCTTAGAAAGTATAGCTTATGAACTTGGTCTTTGTAACATAAATTGGTGTTTTGCAGTTTTTACAGCTAGTGAAGGTTTCCTTCTTCTTGAGCCATAGTTTTCATGATTGTAATTATGTGAGTGACATGCTTGAAACCACTATCCTGTACAGGAAATTCCACTTGTTTACTAATCTATATGTCATTTCAGATGTAGTCTTTTGTTGTGTTCAGATTGATACACTTTCAAGTGATTCTGGTGAGCGTAACAGCCATGTATAGCTAAGCAATAGGGCTCTAATGTTGCAATCAATTTTTACATAGGTGCATGTCTAATTGTTGGTAATTTTTGCTTATAATTCAAAACTCCATTGCTTTCTTGATTTCAACCTCCCCATGTTTTCTTTTATTGGATAGTGACAGTGTGGACCAAGTATATTCTAAGTGAAGCTTGTTTGGCTCTGTTTCTGTATCTATTTGGAGTTGATTGGATCAACCTTGCTTCTGTCAGTGTTCAAATAAATATTTTACAGGTCATTCACCCGGCTCCTTTACAACCAAGTATGATTTGATGAGTATTAGATAACTATATTCTACCAAACACCAACTTTTATTAATTAATTTGTGTAGCGGGGATGATGTAGTTGGTTGGGGCTTTGATGGAAAAACAGCCCAAAAAGTTTGATTCTAAAACACAGCCTGCCTGAGATATCTATGACATTTTAAAGGTAAAACCTGTCATATTTGCAAATTCAAGAATTGCATAATTAGAAAAATAAAATAAAATTGCATAGTTAACAAGTGAACATGGAAAGCTCATTTAGGTAGAAGCAATGGCCTATTTGTGATACTAGGGTCTGAATTATGAGTCGTGAACTCTTAACTATTGGACTCCTTTTAACCAGAGATCTTGAGTTCAAGCTATAGGTTTGGAGTTTCCTTTGATAAAGAGTGGTTTATTCCCATATTGAGATTTTTCGGTGTGAATATGAATTTATCGGGCTTTAAATCGAGTACCCAATACCACATGAGAAATCCAAAAAAAATTATTGGACTCTTTAGTGAAAAGCACTAAGCAAACTTTATTTACATAGAACGTTAACTTTTTGATATAATAGAGATGTTGTGAGTATGTGGTGGATTTCCTTTTTTTGCCACCATTTGTACTCAAGCGGTGTTTAGAAAAAGAAGAGCAATGTGTTATCAGTGACTGGAAACGTGTCAATAATAGGTGAGGCATGACATATCTTTTGCTTCCTTTGCCTTGAAATCCAATTACCAGATAAAATTGCTCACACTTGTGCACATCAATAATATTTCTTTTTTGCCGTTTGTTTGCATTCAGACTAGATTTCACTATCAGAGTCACACAAGCAGACACAGAAGAGTGCAGCAACGTTGTAGCGTTGAGAGCCTGGGAAAGTATCTTAATTCGGATGCAGCCAAAACTCACTCTTAACGTGTAAAAGAGTCATGTAACATCACGTTTTTGACAAATACAATCAATAAGAGAACAAATATCATAATTTAGAGAAGCCTTCTCCAAACTTGTGGCTTTTCTGAGGAAAGCAAAACGCTGCGATATTGAGAAGAAGCATACATTTGTACATATAAATATAGGATGCGTAGCTATTCATGTCGATTGTTGCCTCAAGTGTCATGAAGCAATTGTATTTCACACATTTTGTTCTTGCAAAATAGGTCCAGCATGTGAATTAAAGTAAACACCTATTACTCCAATCCTTACAACCTGATACTTGCGGCAAATGTTAAACGTCGGATCGTAATTCGTGCATTGTGCAGGAAGAAAGGGAGACAATTTATTATTCTGTAAATTTTGAACCCTTTTTCTTGTTTGCTCAACAAATACTTGGTAGTTCTAAAGTATTATTTTGCACAAGACACTGGAAATCCAAGAAAGCTCCTTTAATATGTAGTACGTAAATAACCCGTGGAATGTGACTAGCCACGTGAAGGTGATATATTTCAAAGTAACTAAATATATTCTCAAGGTATTTATAACTTGCTCAGGTGTTTACATTAAATTATATTAAATTGTTAGGTGGCAAAATAAGATGATAATTTTTATTAATTAATTATAATCTATCTATAATTTATAATCTATAATAACTATGTTAAAAGCATGAAGTTCTTAGCGAAATGTTGTTCGCTTTTTTTATCCTTTAAAAATAGATTTTACATTAGACAAATTTGTAATAGTAATTTTTTTATTTTTCTAACATTTAAGACTTTAAAAATCAACCAAATCTTATTTATTAGATTCTTCCTTATTTGAAGTAGGTAAACACTCCTAATATTTCGGAATCTAAAATTGAGTTTGATTTCACTTATATAACTATTTTGCATATTTAAATTATATAAGTATTTTCCTTAAATGTTTCTAAGGTTTTATCACATTAGGAATTTTATCTTCATTTTAATTTTGTATACTAACCATGTAAGGATCATCAAACATGTCAAAATCCACTTTTTTGTATCTTTCTTTTAACCATGTGAATATTGTTAAATCTAATATTTCACATGTGCATGATATCTTAAGGTGATTTATAAATTTGTTTTTTTAAATACAAATTGTTTAATCATTAATGACAGATAACACGTACATTATAGTATGCATGAAGCATAATTTTATCGTTTAATTATTTTTAATATTTATAACTTTAAAGTTAACTTTAAAAAAATTTCATAATAGGAGCTCCTAATATCTAAAAATTCAAAATCGAACAACATTTTAACTTATATGAATTATTTTCTCATTTAAATTGCATAAATAACTATATAACTCCTTAATATAATTCATACCCAAAGAACAAAAACTAAAAATGTAATTTTAATTCCTTATTTGTTAAGATCTAATAACAATCATGAATATTAAATATAAACGAACTAAGTTGCACTCTGTTTTAACAATATTTCTTTGAATTAATGAATGAGAATATTAAGGCATTATCTCATGTTTCGAACGATAAATCCAATCAAAAGTGCTATATTATCAATTCAAATGAGAGAAATGAGTTTGAATATAATGATGAACAAGAATACTTAAAATGAAAAAGTTTATAAAGAATAAATAAGAACTAATTGTTACTAAAATTGATAATACCAGTCGATACTCATTCTATATTCAATAATATTTTGGGTTCTCGGGATCTATGCATTTTGCTTTGTCAATATATATAATGTATACTATCATTAGCTAATAATTTTTAAAATATATTATAATATTAGTTAATAACTAAAACACAAACGAGAATTTGCATTTTTTTTTAAAGAACATATTTTTTGGAACTTTGATATGAAGAAATGCTTAAGAGGATATTTAATAGTAAGAGAAAAAGATGCTACAGAAAGATAAATTTGTTCAAAGGCCAGAAATTTGAATAGGAAGATATAATCTTTTTTTTAAAGTTTGATTAAGTGATAGGTGACAAACTAAAGATAACCAAATTTAGAGCTCTTTTGCCATGATTCAAAATATACTATAAGTCGTGATGGCGTCCAACGTCACCGTTAAGCTAGACAACATCTAAGTATTCATTTCTTTATTTACTTTCGAAATCGAGAATTTTATTAGCTAAAGAAATCAATGCTTAAAAATCATAGGAACTTACCATTTAAATAGAATAAATAATAGAAGTGTGTAAATGCTAAGGCAAAACCACAGACAATTTATAGAATATCCCAAAATCCGGTGTCACAAGTACATGAGCATTTACTAAGGAGTACAAAAATAATACAACATCTGTTTGGAATATGAATAAGACAGGAATAAGTAGATAGTACGATGGAGCTCTGCGGGCTGCGATACGTAGCCTGGAATTTGTTGCTCACCATAAAGTCTCCTCAGCAGCTGCGCCTACGCGCCAAGAGGACCACTAATTAAACCTGTCAAGTCCTGCACATTTAGTGCAGAAGTGTAGCATGAGTACGTAAATCAACGCATACCCAAAGAGTATCTAGCCTAACCCTGGAGAAATAGTGATGAGGGGTCGACATCGACACTCACTAGAGGTCCAATAAAGCAATATAGTAAATCATAAGAATATATAAAGCACAACAATAACAATGGGGTAAAACCGCAAATTACATCATCTTCAAAAATTTGTTTTAAAGGTATAAATCTCTCAATCTCGTATTTCTACCTCAACACCTCATATATATCAAGTGCTAGTATCAAACGTATACGAAAAATGCTATATGAAGTGCCGGGCATCAGTGGAAGGATAGTCTCGTGAAGATTCTGACTGCTAGCGATATAACACACGATTATGCCGAGGTCGTACGGCCCGATCCAGAATAATGTGTACACTGCCGAGGGGCGAGCCGCACGAACCATAGATGGATCTATTATACTGCCCGAGGCATTCGGCCTGCTCCACAAGAAAGGAAGAAAATCATCGAATTACAAGATACGTGCTTACAATACAGTACATGGGTATGAAACGAATTTAACCTTTACCGTTTCTCAAATAACTTGCCAACAACTTAAGGTGATATGGCTCGGTCTAATGTATATATATAATTCTAAATCAAATTTCAATTATAAATTCAATTAATTAAGCCAGTAGAATGAGTTCAAATAATTCAAATATTACCTGATAAAGTCCAAAGTCTACCCGGATATAAACATGCTTTAGCTACGTACGGACTCTCGTCACCTCGTGCGTATGTAGCACCCACAACTAGTAGCACATAACAATTATATCACCTAGAGGGTAGTTTCCCCCTCACAAGGTTAGACAGGAGACTTACCTCGCTCCGAAGTTCCACAACCGACTCCAACGCCTCTCTAATACCTCAAACCAAATGCCCACCGATCCGAACTAGTCAAACAATCATGAAAACCAATAAAAATATATCCCAACATCATAATTAATTAATTGCAACAATTCTCAACTCCGCTCGAAAAATCAATAAAGTCAACCCTCGGGTCCACGCCTGGATTCCAAAAAATTTCGAAGATAAACTTTACCTATAACACCAGAAATTCAAATATATAATTTATTTCAAATTTCATGTCCAATTTCGTTGTCAAAATTCAAAAATTACTATTTTCTAGGGTTTTTACCAAAATATCACATTTCTACTAATTTTCTTATTTAAATTCATGTATAAATCATGTTTTTAACTCACAATATGTGGGAATTACTTACCTTGACATAGATGATGAAAATCTTCCCTACAAGAGCTCCAAAAATCGCCCAACCAAACAAAAATGTGAGAGAAATGGGCTAAGTCTCGGATTAAAAACACCCCACTGCCCAGCGACCTTCGCACTTGCGGTCAATTAGCCGCTTCTGTGGCTCCGCACCTACAAAAAAATTCAGCGCAAGCACGGATCCAGCTCAAACCAGCAGCCCTCGCTTCTGTGCCCCAAGTAGCGCATCTGCGGTCCTCAAGCGCTTCTGCGCTCACGCACCTGCGTGACCATGTCTGCTTCTGCAGCCCAGGCCTTCTTGGCCAACCTCCGCTTCTGCGATATCTTCTCCACATCTGCGGCTTCGCAGGTGCGGAATTTTCCTCACACCTGCGCTCCCAGACTTCTTCCACGAAAACCGCACCTATGATGGACCCTTCGCACCTGTGTGACCGCACCTGCGGCTACTCCTTCCGCATGTGCGATGGCACCAGACTTCAGCAGTATCAACAGGTCCTCAATTCCAAGTTTCAATCTGTTCTCAATCCACTTCAAACCCGAGGCCCCGGGGACCCCATCCAAACGTACCAATACAATCCAAAACATAATACAGGCTTAGTCGATGCCTCGAATCACACCCAACAACATCAAATCTACGAACCAATGATCGAAACCTTCTTTAAACTTTCAAATATTCAAATTTTGCCGAACACGTCCGAATTACACTTAAACACCTCGGAATGATGTCAAATTTTGCGTGCAAGTCACAAATCACGATACGAACCTATTCCAAGACTCGGAACCTCAAACGGACGTTGAAAACATCAAAATCCACTTCAAACCAAACTTATGAAATTCTATAACCTTCAAAATGCTAATTTTTCATATTAAGCACTTAAATGCCCCCGGATCACCCGATACTCGACCCGAACATACGCCCAAGTCCTAAATCATCATACGAACCTATTGGAACCTTCAAATGCCAATTTCTGAGGTCGTTTACTCAAAAGTCAAACCTTAGTCAACTCTTCCAACTTCAAGCTTCCGAATTAAAAAATTTATATCCGAACCTCCTGAAATTCAATTCCGACCACGCGTACAAGTCATAATACACGAAGTTAAGCTACTCAATGCCTCAAACCGCCGAAGTTAAGCTAGATCTCAAAATGACCGATCGGGTCGTTACATTCTCCCCTACTTAAATATATGTTCGTCCTCGAACGTGCCAAGAACTGCTTCGGAGTTGTCGAAATTCACTATTTAACACCTCGTGCACCTACCCATTCCATCACAACCCATGTGAGCACATAGCTCGGATCAGACTGAAGATCCTCCCTGTAACCATAGCTAACAAACTGTAGAACCAAATTCCAACATCCGGAACTTTGCACGAGACCTGATCCTAACATACGAGCACCGCATCAATCCCTACACACTGTACCAAAACCTGATCATGCACCTATGCCGAAATCACACCAGGCACCACATAAGTCGTCTGCCCATAAGAACATCCTCCGACCATAATAGCTGAAATTCCACGAATTCGATGACCGCAATACACCTCATGACACGTATAAGCCAGGTTCCAACTCTCGCAATATTGCGGCGATGAAAGAGATGCGTAGAAACTCATTATCACCTGTCGAATCTCAATAAATCATGGAGTCTCTCCTCCTGACAAGAACCATTATCTCATTCTGAACTGAATAATGACATTTTTCTCGTTAATATACCCTACATAACTCTGATCGCACTGATCTCAGATCCAATAATCTCATCTCACCCATTACAAGATGCTCGGGCAATAAGGCACCTCATACAGCGTCTAAGATCTCATACGGCGGCAACAAGCTACAACTTGAATACAACTCATAAGGAAGAACGGACTCTGGCAAAGAACCATCCAGCCCGTGTAACAAATAAAACAACCATCAAACGCTATGAACCTTCCTCAGAGACGAGAAACAAGACATACAAAATACATATAAGTAACCATGCTTAACATGTCATTGTTGCAACATGCAACCCGATCCAAACATGACGTGCAACTCTATCCAATTATGGCATCGTTGCGGCGCGCAACCCGATCCACACAACATATCCATGGCAGCGTGACACCCAATCCAAACAATGTACCCGTGGCGGTGTGACACCCGATCCAAACAATGTACCCGTGGCGGCGTGCCACACGATCCACACATAACAATTAATAAAGAAGCGCCCATCAAGTCGTAATGCTTATACTTACAAAATATCTGAATATCAATCACAAGCACGCCATGTGCATAATACAACTCTAGGGAGACGGATAGCGCCATACGCTACAAAAACCCAAGCACGACTAAGGCGCAATAAGTGACCTGCATCTCGAGAGCCATCTTGCTCATATAACACCACCAGCTCCACGGGATCATACATATGTGCGAATAATCAAGCCGTCACATGGCACAATAGAGTATTACATGGAATAGCTGACGACAAGAATATCATCCAACGCCCGAAGACTCCTCCTTAAGCAACGCTATGCTGAACGAACACATTCGACCTGATAGAACACACATTCACATTAGACCCACCAACGGACCTCAAGCCGATTATAGTCATACCATACTGGGCAACAACCTTTCAAGGATCCACAATGGTCCTACTCATGAAACACACGAGCAGCCGTCCAATCCCGAACAAACTCTCACAGTCCACAACCAAAGGAATAGAGTGCCTCCCAGGCATAAACTCTCACATTAGCGATAGTACCAAAATCTTCATACTTGGTTTCAATTTTTAACAATCAAGTGACTAATATGTCACACTTATACCAATTTCTCCGTGGGATACGCTCTCACAACCTTCCTTAACAGGCAGCAAAGTCTGCACCTCCACACCACCAACCGTACTAATTCTGTAAAGCCAACCAGGAGTTCATAAATCAATACACAAAGACTTCTACACATGAAACTGTTCTCAGGTGACACTAAAGAAGATGCCAGCTTACTCTGAACATCTGAATTCTTCCCTGCTCATTCAAGCTCGTGACATTCTTGTCAACACCAACAGCAACCTTGATCCTCCACTTCTAATTTCCATACCGCTCACTGCATTTATCATGTCGCTACACAAGAGTACAAGAATTCATCATAACCCCTAAACTATTAGTAGAATAAACCCTTCATTGGCTAGAAACCTTTCACTTAATTCATCTCAGAAGAACAACTCGCAACTGAATTCCCATAACCGCAGAAAATACAAATCTCAAGTCGTAATCTAAACCGCCATAACTCTTCCGGAATCCATTTACACAACAAAGGTCATTTGAATCAAATACCTCCCAAATCAATCAAGTTATGGTGGCGGTCAAGCCCGTACGTACAACCACAAACCCCATGTATAACTTAACACGCCGAAGGAATTGATAATAGCTACAATCATGCTGATTCAACCATTACTAATCGAATCAACTTCTTCCAATTTACTCTTGACTTGTCTTAGAAATGATAATAGCTCCATTCTAAACATAACGAACTCAATCTGCACTTATCCTGAGTGACCCGAAACACGAGACCACATTGTCTCAATACCCATAAACTATCTCATATCCTCCGTAAGCGCACAATTGCATCTCCAACTGAATAACCCATTCTGCAAGTGCTTCCGCAAATCCGAAGCTATCCCTCCCTTTCCTATAATACTGCACCACAGACCCGATGATAACATAGAACACTCTAAGTCCCTCTCGTAATCCACTGCAAAACTCGATCATTACCCACACAACGAACCCAAAATCCTTAGGCACTGCACTTTAATTCTTGAATCCACTAGGACCTTTGTTGAGAGTCACCCACTCTGACCTAGCGCCGAATATAACCAAAATCCTATGCTCTACAAGCACAAGAACATCCCCTCAAAGAAGCAACCGGCTGAATTCTTTTCCTTGTACATCACATCCACTAGAAGCATAAACTCTAGATCTTCCTAAAATCTGCATATGAACCAATAAGGCAAAATATAACACACGTTCGTCAAGTCCTTTGCTCGAATTACCCCTGATGTTTTCTATTCTTAGTCATAATTGATCCACCAATGCGCCGATAATCAGAAACCGCACAAGCAGACAACCACGCGATCCAATCGTAGACGATGGGCTCCCCCACTTAGCTTTAAGCTAGCATCACATAATGTAGAACCCACAAAGATTCCTCTTTCTCAATCACCACAATCTCGCACTACCAACCCGCCAAATTTCTCGTAGTCTCTTGTTAACTTTTCATGAACATTCTGAATATCAGCCACAATCGCATATTCGACCTTCTGCCGGGTAGTAAGTAGAACTCTTCATAGAAACTTCATCAAAATTACGCAACCGCTAACCTACTCACAGGAGATAACCTACCTGTGGAATTCCATATCGACATCTTCCAACGACACTACACTGGTACAACTACCACGAAATCAGTAAACCCTCCTGAGCCTATGCACGCCCGCCAGTTGTAAGAGTCTGTTAATTCTCCATAGACATCAACTGGAAGCCCGACAATACATTCCAAACTCGAAGCACGTTGCATCCCCAAAAACGATAATCAAGTTTTCAAACCTCTCTTCATTTCAAGTAAACTCCTCTCTGCCATATTCAATCTTCCTCAGTATAGTAGCCACCATCCCAAATGAAATTCGTAGACCTAGTCACGTTCTACCATGATTCCCAAATCGCTCTAAACTTTCCCAAGGCATGTGGCTATCCTACCACAGAATTTTTACGCTACTCTGCCACTTCCACTCGGTTAAACCATCTTCTTAAGCGACCTTTCGACCTCTATTGTTCATAATTGACCTGCTTGCGATTCAATCATAACGAGACACCTCCCATCATGACTTTCCTTATCCTTCACTGCCCAAATACTGCCTCAAATCAAAATCCATCTCTGTAGCACCTGAACTAATTAATTGCTACCAACTCTAAGACTCCTCGAAGATCATTTTTCTCGAACCATCAACATTAGAAACACCGATTGCCTTTGAAGCCTACGTACGCTGCCACTTTTGACAATCGCTTCTCAGGCACCTTTTCCCAACACACTGCCCGGAGGTAGATCAAAGAAGATCACAACACCGGCGAGCCTTAATGCGTTCAAACAAGGATGAAGACACCACATCACAAATGAGAATTCCACCACGCTCGAAAGTATCAAGTCTCGTTACTCCATCTACCAAAGCCCGAACACCCATAGTCTAATTGCCTTTTCTCCGTTGGAATTAAATGCCGAACCTTTAAACCATGAACTGAGAAATCCTCCTTTCGAGCCATTCACTGCCTCGACACGTGAACAAGCACCCTACCATTACACCAACACTGTGCGATAACAACACATGAACATCATAACAATCTATGCATATCCATATAACCATAGAAAATACAGATTCTGAGCTCAAACGACAGAACATCCTTCCGCAAGGCAACGATAATAGCCTGCCTGAATACGCAGGAAAAAACATCTCGCGCCACGTCTTCAGTACCACTACAACTTCTTGATGCCAAGCGTTCCACGTCGCATAAGATTGAGTAGGAAGGAAATAAAGGCATAGGCCTCAAAGGAATCAAATCGCACGATGAAGAATCAAGAAGGAAAGTGCTCCTAACACCCTTGTAGCCTCTCGAATATGAGTACAGACGTCTACGTACTGATCCGCAAGACTCTACTAGACTTGTCCATTACTCGTGAGACCCAAGTGAACCTAGAGCTCTGATACCAAGTTGTCATGACCCAAAATTCACTATAGGGCGTGATGGCGCCTAACATCGTCGTTAGGCCAGCCAACACCTAATTATTCATTTTTTTTATTTACTTTCAAAATCGTGAATCTTATTAGATAAAGAAATCAACGCTTAAAAATCATAGAAACTTACAATTTAAATAGAATAGATAATAGAAGTGTGTAAACGCCAAGCAAAATCACAAACAATTTACAAAATATACCAAAACTCGATGTCACAAGTGCATGGGCATTACTAAGGAGTACAAAAATAATACAACATCTGTCTGGAATATGAATGAGATAAGAATAAGTAGTTAGTATGATGGAGACTCTGTGGGCTACGATACGTAGCCTGAAATTTGCAACTCACCATAAAGTCTCCTCAGCAACTGCGCCTACGCGCCAAGATGACCACAAATTAAACATGTCATGCCCTGCACATTTAGTACAGAATTGCAGCTTGAGTACCTAAATCAACGCGTATCCAGTAAGTATATAGCCTAACCCAGGAGAAATAGTGACGAGGAGTCGACATCGACACTCACTAGAGGTTCAATAAAATAATATGGTAAATCATAAGCAGATATAAAGCACAACAATAACAATGAGGTAAAACCGCAAATTACATAATCTTCAAAATTTTCTTTTAAAGGTATAAATCTCTCAATCTCGTATTTCTACCTCAACAGCTCAAACATATCAAGTGCCAGTATCAAACAAATAGGAAAAATGCTATATGAAGTGTCGGGCATCAGTGGAAGGATAATCTCGTGAAGATTCTGACTGCTAGCGATATAACGCACGATTATGCTAAGGTCATACGGCCCGATCCAGAAAAATGTGTACACTGCCGAGGGGCGAGCCGCACGAACCATAGATGCATCTATTATACTGCCGAGGCGTTCGTCCCGCTCCACAAGAAAGGAAGAAAATCATTGAATTACAAGACACGTGCTTACAATACAGTACATGTGTACGAAACGAATTTAACCTTTACCGTTTCTCAAATAACTTGCCAATAAGTCAAGATGATAAGGCTCGTCCTAATGTATATATTTAATTCTAAATCAAATTTTATTTATAAATTCAATTAATTAAGCCATCAGAATGAGTTTAAATAATTCAAATATTACCTTATAAAGTCCTAAGTCTACCCGGACATAAACATGTTTTAGCTGCGTACGAACTCTCGTCACCTCGTGTGTACGTAGCACCCACAACTAGTAACACATAACAATTACATCACCTAGAAAGTAGTTTCCCCCTCACAAGGTTAGGCAGGAGATTTACCTCGCTCCGAAGTTCCACAACAGGCTCCAACATCTCTCTAACACCTCAAACCAAATGCCCATCGATCCTAACTAGTTAAACAACCATGAAAACCAATAAAAATATATCCCAATATCATAATTAATTAATTTACAACAATTCTCAACTCCGCTCGAAAAATCAATAAAGCCAACCTTCGGGCCCACGTGCCCGGATTTCGAAAATTTTCGAAGATAAACTTTACCTATAACACCACGAACTCAAATATATAATTTATTCCAAATTTCATGTCCAATTTCGTGGTCAAAATCTAAAAATACCAATTTCTAGGTTTTTTACCAAAATCCCAAATTCCTACTAATTTCCATGTTCAAATCCATGTATTTAACTCATAATATGTGGGAATTACTTAACTTGACATAGATGATGAAAATCTTCCCTCCAAGAGCTCCAAAAATCACCCATCCAAACGAAAATGTGAGAGAAATGGGCGAAGTCTCAGATTAAAAACACCTCACTGCCCAGCGACCTTCGCACCTACGGTCAATTAGCCGCTTCTGCGGCTCCACACCTGCGAAAAATCCATCACAATTGCGGATCCAGCTCAAACCAGCAGCCTTCGCTTTTGTGCCCCAAGTAGCACATCTACGCTTCCGCTTCTGTAGGCCTCAAGCGTTTCTACCCTCACGCACTTGCGTGACCATGTCCGCTTCTGTGAACCAGTCCTTCTTGGCCAACCTCCGCTTCTGCTATATCTTCTCCACATCTGCGGCTTCGCAGGTGCAGAATTTTCCTCGCACCTGCGCTCTCAGACTTCCTCCACAAAAATCGCACTTGTGATGGACCCTTCACACCTGTGTGACCGCACTTGTGGCCACTCCTTCCGCAGGTGCGATGCCACCAGACTTCAACAACATCAGCAGTCCTCAATTCCAAGTTTCAATCCATTTCAAACCCGAGGCTTCCGGGACCCCATCCAAACGTACCAATACAACCCAAAACACAATACAGACTTAGTCGAAGCCTCGAATCACGCCCAACAACATCAAATCTACGAACCAACAATCGAAACCTTCTTTAAACTTTCAAATATTTAAACTTCTCCGAACGCGTCCGAGTTACACTTAAACATCTCGAAATGACGTCAAATTTTGCGTGCAAGTCACATATCACGATATGAACCTATTCCAAGGCTCGGAACCTCAAACGGACGTCGATAACATCAAAATCCACTTCAAACCAAACTTATGGAATTTAAAGAACCTTCAAAATGCCAACTTTCTATATTAAGCGTCAAAATGCTCCCGGATCACCCGATACTCAACCCGAACGTACGCCCAAGTCCGAAATCATCAAACCTATTGGAACCTTCAAATGCCGATTCTGAGGTCGTTTACTCAAAAGTCAAACCTTAGTCAACTCTTCCATGAAGTGAAGCTACTCAATTCCCGAAATTCAATTCCCACCATACGTACAAGTCATAATACATGAAGTGAAGCTACTCAAGGCCTCAAACGGCCGAACGACCCGCTAGAGCTCAAAACGACCGGTCGGATCGTTACACCTTTTGTGAATGACATTTATAGTTCATGGACCACAATTAATAAAATAATATATTTGAAAAGCTCTTTATAATTATTAGGTGAGGAAAATCAGAACATTATCTTATTAATTCTACTAAAATTTTGATCAATCAACGATGGACTATATTCTTCGAATCCAAGTTGATTATGGAATTCTTTTGAGACGTGAAGGAAGAAGCTATGGGTTGATCAAAATCGTTTTAAATGTATGTGTTGTTTTGATTTGTATTTTATATTAATAATTTGTTTAGAATTTTTATCCTATTAGCATCTGCATTATATGTCTGAAAATTTTATATGGCATGACTTTTTTCTTTATCGAATTATTTAAATATCATTAATATTATTTATTTCAAGGACTTACATTTTTTAAATTTTTATTTTGTAACTCAATTATGTTATTTAGTAATATTTTATTATTTTTAAATTATATACTTATTGATATAGGTACACGTACATCGAAACAAGTTAAATAATAAAAGAGTACGTATAAATATGAAATTCATTTAGTGATTCGGTGTAATGAGTACAGATACATTTTTTTCCGTTCCTTTTGCCTCGGCTTTTAAGTTTGACTCCTTTGAAGTTGAGCAAAGGCCATTCCTATGTTATTTACTTTTTTATCTGAAAATTCGAATAAGAAAAAGTAAATACAACCATGCAAAAATTCAGATATTCACGGAAAATAGTATTACTGATTCAAAGATTGAAACCTTCAACATTCTCCGCGATTATTCCTAACAAACCATAAAAATCCTACATATCTTTTTTTCCCTTTTTTAACAGGGGAGCATGTATTTGTAGTTGGGGAAAAGATCGTACTGAGTAGAGGGGAGGAGCTTTGTTCGATAGTGCAGGATGGAGTTTCAATAATATTAATAAGCTGCAAACTCCAATCCGTAATATCCCTTTGAATTTGCACTATATCCGATATTTCAATATTAATAAGCTGCAAACTAACTCCAATCCGTAATATCCCTTCGAATTTGCACTATTAACTAGATAACTATCAAATACGGGATTAGTCAGCATTTTGTAAAACTCCACCCTCCAAAAAACTCTCCAACTATGAATCTTATTCTTATTTAGGTAATCCAAAGCAAAACCTATCATATTTAAATCTAAGTACTATTATTATCAAATAAGCCTTTTGGCAGACATCCTGAAGAAAAAAACCCTTATATCTTCCTAACTTTTCAACTCTTTCAATTAAGAATAATGGCAAAGAAGGACAGCAATCGAGAAGAAGAAACCTCCCAGATGGAAGAAGGCAATAGCCATTCAGCCTCCCAGTCCGAATCCAATGTCGGATTTTGTTCATCACTTTCTGTCGTTGTCATCGCACAAAAGGTAAAATTAATTACGTACAATAAAACACCCAGTATCAGTAAAATTATTTAATTTGATGGATCGGGTTGTGTTTGACTTTGCAGTTGATAGCGGAGGCTATAGGAACGTACTTTGTAATATTTGCAGGGTGTGGATCAGTTGCTGTGAATAAGATCTATGGGAGCGTTACGTTTCCAGGGATATGTGTAACATGGGGACTAATCGTGATGGTGATGGTTTACACGGTGGGGCATATATCAGGAGCTCATTTTAACCCTGCTGTCACTATTACTTTCAGCATCTTCGGCCGCTTCCCATGGAAACAAGTATGTACTATATATTTTTTTTTCAGACTCTTCGAAAATTTCTCTGGTGCATGTCGGATCTTTAAAAAATATTATATTTTTTGAAAAATCTGATATCGATGCGATAGCATTTTTGATAGTTCCCTTAACATAATTTTTTTTCCCCTGTAGTAGTTACTTACACTCTTAATTATCAGCTACACCATATTAAATTATATTGGTATTATAAAGGTCATTATACTATCAGTGCATATAAGTTTTTTTTATTACAAAATTATCAAGAAAACTCGCAGCCGCTATTCTTTGGGTGTGCATTGGGTAACCTTCTCATTGTGCAATAGCTCGCAAACCACACAAGAGATATAAATCGCGTGCACCGGGCAAACCCTTTGTGACGAGCTGTGAATGAGAAGGCTGCCGGTGAGGAAAATCGATCCCAAATCTCCCACGTGAGAAATCACTCACTCAACCAACTCAATCGACCCTTACAGGCTGGGGTGTATATAAGATATCCTAGTAAATTTCAAGAATTAAAATTGTAATTTGGTAGCTTACTACTAGCTGGTATTAGTATTAAAATTCCACTATGAGTAACTTTCACAAAAAGGAGAGATTTTTTCGGAATATAATAAGATCCATAAACAGCACATTATTCAAGGCTATCAGATATATTAATGATAAAATAAGTAGGGGTAAATATATTTTTCTAAATAGAAGGATCTATCAAATCCTTAACCTTTCAGCATCACCAAGTCGTAGAAGTGTTAGGACAATATATCATCTCTGATAATCATTTGTTTTAATTGTTCATAATAGAGCAAGCAGATATCGAGGAAGGAAAAAGATACAACGAGTGTAAAAGAGTGATTTTGTGGACCCAAGTTTAAAATGTTAAAGTGAAGCTTCGAATCTCTTAATACAAAATTTTTATTTTGTGTCTCACATAATTTGACGCTTGCGGTGTGAAATTTCTTTTTTGTCTTACAATTTTATGATTCCAGAATTTTATGAACTCAAATGTATGAAATAAAAAGAGACCTCACATTACTCATCCTAACCACACACAAAAAAAGCATCAAATCAACAATTAAAACGTGTTGCAAATGATGTTATATACAACTTGTATATTTCCAATGTGTTTTACAAATGATGTTAAAATACAACTCTAATATGTGATGCAGGTACCTTTGTACATAATAGCTCAACTAATGGGTTCGATTTTGGCCAGTGGAACTCTGGCTCTATTGTTTGACGTAACTCCTCAAGCTTATTTTGGTACTGTTCCAGTTGGATCTAATGGCCAATCACTTGCAATCGAAATCATCATTTCTTTCCTTCTCATGTTTGTCATTTCTGGCGTTGCTACAGATGATAGAGCAGTAAGCTTCTGTTCTTTTTTTAATTTACAATTCATAAATTAATTATATATCTTTTCTTTCTGAAAAAAAATTGATTTTTTTTTTTTTTTTTTTAACCTTGTGTTACTCTTGCAGATTGGACAGGTTGCTGGAATAGCTGTGGGAATGACCATAACCTTGAATGTTTTTGTAGCAGGGTATGCTAATTGTTTCACTTGGTAAATTTTTTAATTTCTTTGTCTAAAATGTAATCAAATCAAGTTGAAAATGCAGGCCAATTTCAGGAGCATCAATGAATCCAGCAAGAAGCATTGGTCCAGCAATAGTGAAGCATGTTTATACAGGCCTTTGGGTGTATATAGTTGGTCCAATCATCGGAACACTAGCCGGAGCATTTGTATACAATTTGATTCGATCCACAGATAAACCACTTCGGGAGTTGGCCAAAACTGCATCATCTCTTCGAAGTTGAGAGTAAATTAAATTTTTTAATCCAACTTTTAGGCCATCCATTTTTGTCGCCCCAGTTCTATCGAATGTCCTCAAATCGAAAACTTTTAGGCAATGCCACAAACATAAATATTGGTGAATTTTGAGATATTTTTGCTGAATTTTCGTTGCAAGTTGCAGCATTTTCTTCAATAACCTTCTCCTTATGGCCTCGATCCCCAAAAGTAAACCGATGATATGTAGATAGAGCTAGGGTTGGCGAATGTTGAAAAACACATGTATAATTTTTTTTTGAATTCTCATAGAAGAATAAGTGTAAGTATACGTTCATTTCCAATTAATGTTTCAACTTGACAAAGGTCCTTTTATTATATAGCTATACAACAATAACTATGCCTCAATACAAATAAGCTTATTTTACGCAAGATTGCTCACATTGACGATCCAAAGCTAGGATAGATGAGGAGGGTTATGGTAGGCGGACAATAAGTGCAAAACTGATTAATTCATGATAAATCATTTTATTCTATATATATATATATATATATATATATATATATGATCCTGGGTAGTCTGGACAAAATGAAAAATATTGAGAACGATCCCAAATTATTTAGTGGACCGTTGACCCGCTCTAAGTCCAAAAATGTCCAAGGGATGCACACTACGGAGCTACATGATTTACAACAATTGACTAGAAGATGTTTGGAGAGTTACGTAGAGGATTCATGCAAAGAATACTATGTTTGGAGTCTTGAGAATTGGAGAATCAAGACTCTGAGTCAAACCGTGTGACACGGTTTCACCAACCATTGGCTACGGTTCAACATGGGCCTGAAGAGACGAAAAAAATAAGGTTCTGGAATTCGTCACGGTTCAGCTGTGTGTTATGGTTGGGGCTACGGTTTGGCCTGGCGAGATTTTTTGGGAAATTAACTTTAAAACTTTTTCTATTTTACCCATTGGGTATTTATAACAGCCTAGGGTTATTTCATTAGGAGCGGAGCATATTTTGACATAAGAAAACTCTTGAGAGAGATTTTGAACCTCTTGGTTCGAGTTCGACTTTGGATTACCTGTTTTCAATACTTGGGTTCTCGAAGATAATCTTCTTCTCCTTTCTTTATAATTTGTCGTTCTTGGGAGGCGATCAAATAGTTTTTCAATTGTTGCTTGAGACGTTCACTTAGGGTTCTAGATTTTCTTTTATATTTTATTATTCATACTACTTTTGATTATCGTAATCAAACCTATCATTAGTTTTGCTTTAATTATTGTTATTTTCATATCTCAGATCGTATCAGTTGGTATCAAAGCGAAGGCTTGGGTATTGTTCTAATAAGCCCACGTTCCCCAGTTTTGAAATCAAGATCCAAATTAGTAAAAAAAAAAAAAAAGGTATAGTTCTTGTTTTAGACTAAACCCTAGTCGAGTTGATTACAGAAAAAAAGGAAAAAAAAGTTGTTCTTGAGTTTCAAAAAACAAAAAAAGATTAGAAAGGAATTTATTGAAGTGTTCTTGTCAAATGTTGGGGAAAGACTAGTTTTGGGTAAGAAATATTCATTGGGGATTTTTGTTAAAATCGAGCTAGTGCTAGTTCGCATTAAATCGTTCTTAATATTTGAAACTGACTATTTCTTTCGTGCCAATTCATTCGTGCTTTTCTCGTTATTTTCGTATAAATTTCTTGGCTCCCATCCTTAGTTTTTAAAAGTCAGTTCTTGATTACATAAAATCCGCTCTTAAATTACTTTCAAGAAAAACTCATTTTTGGATAGGTGATTTGTGAGTTGAGCTCGAACATTGAGGATTTCCAAGGAGGGAGGCAGAGATTATATACAAGTGAAAAGTGAACTCATAAATGAGACAAAATACAAGAGGTTGAGTGGGCTTGTTTGAATATTTTTCCTATAAGCATGTCTTTTGCAGATTAAAGCAATTCGGGTGAAAGAATGGTTGAATATAATGATGACAAATGTTGGGATTCCTATGATGAAGATGATGGAGGAAGTAGTTCATGTAATTCCTATGGGGAATACGATGGGTGTATTTCTTATCATGATTCAAGCGAGATTCAAGTGATGGCGAAACATGGTATATACCCCATCATGATTCACACGGTTATGATTCGTACGGGTATGTTACTAACAAGTATGATAACTATCATGCTAATCATGGAAGATATGGAGTTGGATCAAGGAACATGAAAGAAAAACATGAAAAAATATTTTAAGAGGGTAGTGAGGTAAGTTTGATCCTTGAAAATTATAAGATATCGATACCATTCTTTGAAGGAATTCATGGTCTGAATGGCTACCTTAATTGGGAGAGTAAGGTGGACGATGTCTTTGCATCTTATCCATATGCGGAAAGTAAAAGATTGGAGCTGGATACTAAAGCACTTTATGGGAATGCTTCTTTGTGGTGGTACAGCCGTGAAACTACCTCTAAAGACACTTCCTGTCCATCCATTGAGACTTGGGATACAATGAAGTTTCTTTTGAGAAGCAAGTTTGCACCTCTGAGTTTAAAAGATATGGGGCACAAGAAAAATGAGACTTCCAGAGGGGGGAAAATCTATTTCTTTTGATTAACCAAGAACATCAAAGCATGTAAGCCTTCCCAAAGGAGAGTTTCTAACGAAAGATTCTTCTTCATGTTTAACTCCATTTGCAACAAACAAAAGTGAGCAAGCAAGACAAAAGAAAGAGAGAAGTAAGGGAATGACAATTCACAATTTAATAGAGGCAAAAGGAGAGGTCGAGATAATAATGTGAGAGAGATGTCAAAAGAAAAAAATTCTGAGTGAAAGTAGAGAAGAGAGTGTTGCAAAAGAAAGTTTGAGTGAAAATATTTCTTGTCTATTCTGAATTGTTAGCACCTTCTTTGTCTAGTGTGTATTTCTCTAATGTGCAAGCCTTCAAGGATACCTTTGGCAAATTGGAGGAAATCATGCAAGATGCCACTATTTCAAGTGGTCATGGAAAGCCAGAGGATACAACATCAAAGTATAATGATTCATTCTTAAGCGTAAGAAACAAAGGTAACGAAGAACTTCTGGGAATAACTTGAGGTATAATGACTAATCATAACTCCTTCTCTTTGAGAGAATCAGATTCTCGTATAAGTGTTTGTGTTAGCTGCGGTTCTTGTGAGCCTAGTAAATCTTTTGTTGCAAATCATGAAGTTTGTTGTGATGATTCACTAGTTGAGCTCAATAGTCGTGATAATAATCACCCGTATGAGCCGGAACTCGATGATTTTATGTAGGGTGACCTTGTGAATAATCTATTTGAAAAAGGAGGTGAAGTTGAATGTGCACCTTATTCCGAGGGATTAATGCTTTAAGTGGAGGCATTACTCAGAGTACTAATTGCCAAGAGCTTGTTGATTATTTGTTTCAACTTCATAGTAATAATTGTGTTGTTGAAAGAACTTCCTTAATGAGTGAGTTTAAACTTGTTGATTCTTCTTTTCATGAGAATAATATGTTGCAATGTGATGAGAGCATGGCACAAGAAATGTTTAATGAGAAATGCAAAGAGAGATCGGGGTAGCATGAATCTTATTCATGTATTAATCCATTAAATATTTCTTGTTTTAGTATTATTTCTCCCTTTATACAAGAACTTGAAAAAGATTACAAGGAAGAGGACAATGATGAGAATGTGAGTGGTCAAGTTAAGGTGTATTATTCCAAGCCCTTATGGGATGAAGAAATAAAGCAAAAGGTTACCAATAAGGAAAATGAGGCCAATGTATATTTTGGTTACTTAGATGCCAGGGGGATTGAGTTGAAAGAATAATATAGTGGCTCAAGTTTAGAGGAGAATGTCAAGATTGAAGACTACAAAGATGAAAAGGGAAGTAACCCATTTGACATTACTTCTAGTGTTTATATATATTTACTTGTTTAGTTTTTAATTTTGATGAGTCATTCTCTTTAGTTTACGCCACGAGTTCTATGTTGAAACTAGAGTTAGATCCTTTTAAGGATTGTCATGATATTTACTTAGGACCTAGAGATTCTATCATTAGAAGGAGGGATTTGTGTAATTATCTCTTTAATGCATTAGCTTCATCTAGTATACATCATATGTATAATATATCTAAGAGAGATTTTAATTCTATATATCTGGGTTGGCATAAATTTTATGGGGATGATGATGTCCATATGCTTTCTAGGGAAGTATTTATATTTTGTAGGTGTAATCTGGTCAAGTGGATGCATGGACACTATCTTATATTGCTTTTACCAAATAAGTGTTGTTTATCATGTATGTTTTATGTCTTATTGTTGATCTTCTGTGTTGTAGGCCAAGATTCGAGGACGAATCTTTTTTTAAGAGGGGGAGAATGATATGATCCTGGATAGTCCGGGCAAAATGGAGAATATTGAGAATGACCCCAAATTATCTAGTGAACCGTTGACCCGCTCTAAGTCCAAGAACATCCAATGGATGCATGCTAAGGAGCTGTATGATCTTAACAATTGACTAGAAGATGTTTGGAGAGTTACTTGGAAGATTCATGCAAAGAATACCATGTTTGGAGTCTGAGAATTGAAGAATTAAGATCCCAAGTCAAACAGTGTGACACGACCAACCTTTGGCTACATTTCAAGACGGGCCTGAAGAGCTGAAGAAAATAAGGTTCTGAAATTCATCACGGTTCAGCTGTGTGTTACGACTGGAGCTACGATTTGGCCTGGCGAGATTTTTTGAAAAGTTAACTTTGAAACTTTTCCTATTTTACCCATTGGGTGTTTATAACAGCCTAGGGTTGAGCAGAGCATATTTTGACATAAGAAAACTCTTGAGAGAGATTTGGAACCTCTTGGTTCGAGTTCGACTTTGGATTACCTGTTTTTAAGACTTGGATTCTTGAGGGTAATCTTCTTCTCCTTTCTTTATATATAGGGTTCTAATTTGTCGTTCTTGGGAGGCGATCAAATAATTTTTCTATTGTTGCTTGAAACGTTAACTTTGGATTCTGAATTTTCTATACATATGTGTGTATGTTTTTTTTTGGTTAATTCTCTCTTCAAATGTTGTGTTATGCAATGTGCTATTCATCCCCATTCCCCGTTAAGGAGCTGACAAATATGTCATAGAAGGATGCTATTTACCGCAATCTAGATCTCATCTATTTCGACGAGTACCTCATAACTACTCCATTAAGAGGAAAGAAAAACATTTTTTGTAAAGAATCTGAAAAGATACCCAACGAAAAAAATTGTTGGTACATCATGCATATCCCCATGTAAACATGTAAAAATACGCACAAACATAGACAGTTTTCTTTTTTGTTCATTGAGTATCTTGTAAAATGAAGGCATTCTAATGTGCCAAAAAGGAGGATATAACTTTAATCAAAATACAAGAACCAGATATGGTATTCATAAAAAAAAAAAATCAAAATGATTCCACTTGTCTTTCTTTTAATAAGAAGTATGTTAGATTTCCAAATATGCAACCGAATATCCAAAAGTGTAGATTTTTCATCTTCTCAATCTAAAATGAGACTTCGACGTATTTAAACGGTATACAATTATCCAAACTAAGTCAAAAGTTTCTGCTGCTCTTCGCCACTTCCCAATTCAAGTGTGATGATAGTACTTACAAAAGGATACAAATTGATTATTTTTTACGTTATTACAATAAAGTTACTAAATTATTTTATTAATAGAGAAAAAATCTTTCGACTTTACCCAGTATCACGTATAATTAAGAATGCAACTTTATTTAAATATCATAGAAAATCAATAAATAAAAACGAATGGAATATCTTTTATGATATTTAAGCAAGATATTTAAATCGTTCACTTTTTTGAGTTAGTATACATTAATTATACACGAATAAACATATATTACACATGAATTATATATTCGCTAGCTAATTTTAATAGGAATGGCAATGGGGCGGGGCGGGGCGAGTGCGAGGCGAATTTTGTCTTAGCAGACAAATTTCAACCAACCTTGCCTCGTCCCACATAGCATTTGCACCTGCGCACCCACCCACACCCTGTTCACCCGCCCCGCTCATTTTTTTACTCTTTCATTTTATTAATATTATTTTGTTTTATCTTTTGGCTGGAACTAGTCATACTTTTATGATATATTCTCAAATTTGTTATTAACTTTAAAAATTATGGGAGGCTTCAGCTAATTAGGAAAGACCATGATAAGACACTAATGAGAATTATAATATTGCATCATGCACGTATAAAATAAAAGTTACTTAACAAAAATCTTTGATATCATAATAACTTTGATTTTTAACTTTTTATGTTTGAATAAGAGTATATGTTATTTTTCCTGTATTCAAGTTTACATTAAAAATTAAAAAAGAATCTCCGTCAAGTAGGGTTTTGCATTATTTGGGTCAACCCAAAAATCCGAACTGAATTGTGTTATTCGGATTGGATTGAATTGGATTTTAGCTTTTCGAATCGGATTTCAGATCTTTTATTTAATTATTTTGGATATAGGATCGGGTACGATTTGGCGCAATTTACATCCAAACCGATCTGAAACCAAAAATATATATTTTACATATAAAAGTGAGGGGTGCTCTTTTAAAGATTTTAAGGTTTCTTTGTTGTTTCTCTCCTTGTTTTTGCCTTTTCTTTTCTTTCAATATTAAAAGTAAAAGATATGGAAATGAATGAGTTTTGTTACTGAAAATGGTAGGAGATAGCATATTAAAATTATTTATTTTAGTATCTTAATATCACGATCCGGAAATCTTACCCTCGGAACTGTGATTCCGCCTAAAATTTCACTTTCTAGGCAAGTCAACGTTAAAATAATTTCTAGCCATTTTTAACAATTCAAGTTGTAAGCACGTAATTTTTGCCCAATATATAAAATTACTCCTAAGAACCTCAAAAATAGGAGTAGCTTTATAGAGTTTTAGGAATTTTCTATATTTTACTTGATTTGTTTTTGAGTATTTTTAGTAGAGTTTTTAATCTTAAAAAAATAACAAAAATATTTTAATTTTTATATTTTTAGATTTTGATTGCATAATTAATTGCATTTGTAAAATATTAAAATTCCAAAAATACATTAGGCATTTTACATGCATTTCTATTTAAATAAATTAGTTAATTTTTAGAAAAATAGTTAAATGGGTTAATTTTTCAAATTAGTTTTAAATTAGGTGTTGTTAAGATAAGTGGTCAATTTTCAAAATGAAACAAAGAAAGGAAGGGGTCTGCTGAATTGGGCCAGTTTCAGCGGCCCAATCTCCATGTCAGCCCAATCCCTGACCCCGTCCAAATCCCTTTAACTTCTGAGACCATTAAACGGCGTAGTATCACCCCAATAGTACGTGGTCTTCCCTTCCCAATTCCCTTGAGAGACCGAACCCCCTTGTTCCCCTATTCTCGGAAGAACGCTGAGACCCACTTCTTCAAAATCAAAACCCTAGCCTTTGTTTGATTTTTTTCTGGTTTTCCTCTGCTTAGCTGCTGGGATTTTTGCTGTTGATTTGAAGCTGTCTTTTGCTGATATTCCGCTGTTTCAGAGAGTTATTTTCTGTCTTCATTGATCTCTTGAAATCAGGTACTTCTTCAAGCTTTGGATTACAAATTGGTTGTAAATACACCTATGTTGAGAAAGAGTTTGGATTATGAAAATTAATGTAAATTTCAATGTTGTTTATCTTCAGATCTCGTTTTATGTTTTAAGTTTAGTATATCATAAATTAAGTCTATTTATGATGTCTCTGTATTTTGATGTTTCGTTCCCCGTTCAATTGGGAGTTCTCGGTGCAATATTTCTGCGTGTTTGTTAATCAGTCTGCAAAAATGAGTATTATTGATTGTGTTGGCATCGTCAAGCTATTAGGCTAAACGTGAACATTTGCTAGCATTCTAGATATTTTCAAAGGCGTTTGGTTTCAAGTTGTTTATTTCGGAAAACTCTGTTAAAAATGAGTGGCCATTTTGTTAATTTGAGTTTGACTTCAAATGAAGATAATGCAGGCCGTAACTGTGATGATTTGACGTAGCCAAGAACGGGATTCCATATCAAGAGAGGATTTAGTAGTTAAAGGTCATTTAAGATTAATAACTTAGATTTGCCCATTGAAATTAGTTACAATTCGAGCGGCCAACATTTCTTTAGTTTTAATAGGTTTTAAAAAATGGTCTCGAAATAGCAGTTTGTTAATAATTCGTTACGTGCCCTTTTTGATGAATACAATTGATTTTGTTGGAAATTCCTAGAAGTTGAAGTTTACATCTTTCTCTCGCTAAAATTGTATCCATAATTAATGACCTTCACAATAATCTCAAACCTTAGAAAATTAATCTCATAACTCATGTACATCGGAGTTTGCTTTAGGCACGCTTATAACTATTATCGTGATTATGTATACATTCACGTAATATAATTATGATTTTTCAAAATAAATCAAAGTATGCGCTTCCGCGACTTTGGCCAACCAATCTTGATAATTAATAAAGCGTAATTAATTGTGTACACGTACGCGTGACATGATTTTAGCGCCCCAAATAAAATGTATTTACGCACATGTGATCCTAAAACGTCATAATTAAAAGCGGTAAAAGGTAAAAATGCACGTATTTTTTTAAAAATATGTAATTAACAATTAAGCCATGTATGATTAAAGTGACCGTACTAGAATCACAAAACTCGGGAGTGCCTCACACCTTTTTTCGGGTTAATAGAATTTCTTACCCGGTCTTCTGTATTTGCGGATAATAAATAGTGTCAATTTGCTCGATTTGGAATTTTTGAACAAACCGGTGACTTGGGAATCCATAATAATTATTCCAAGTGGCGACTCTAATTAAATAAATAAATCCAATTTCGAATAATGTCACTTTAATTTGAAAACTCCCTAACCCTCGGGAAAAAGATGGTGTGACAGCTCTGGCGACTCTGTTGGGGAATAAGAAACAGAATCTCTAGTTCAGGTTTAGAATTCGAGCTTGTAGTGTGATATATACTTGGCTTTCTTGATTGTTGATATTACTGTGTTTGTGGGCCTAATGTGCTAATTGTCGCTCATTTACCGCTTTGATATTATTTGAACTGTATAAACTGTCTTCTTCCGCCTCCCTTCTGAGTCTTCTAAAACTATGGTGCACAAGTACGCGTGGCTGACTTTTCTGTTAGAGGTCATACCAAATAAAACGAGGCTGGATAAGCAACTTGGCTGTACATTGCCCCACCTCGGCTCAAGCTGTCCGCTTAGGTAAGCCAGGTCTAAAACACTCCCCCAGGAATTTACTGATGAATTTAGGAAGAAAATCTCTAGGAATAATCGCCTCTAGGATGTTTAAGGTTGAGAGTTTGTGAAAAATGAGCTAAATCCCGCATTCTCAGCTTTTTGTCCAGGCGTAGGTATCTCAACTGCGACCTGGGCGAACCCTGCAAATGCGAGAAATCCATCACAAATGCGAAGAAGCTCCCATCTCTGCTTTCATCGCAATTGCGATCAATTGTTCGCATAGATATCTGCAAATGCGATCAAATGATCGCAATTGTGATCTCTGTTGATCTCAGGCCCCATTCGCAATTGCAAATAAATTGTGATCATGACAGACTTAGCCTTATGTCGCAATTGTGGCACCTGTACACCAAATCACACCAGCAACTTTCTACGTTCAAAAATCACTCCGTAGTCTATCCGAGACTCATTCGAGCTCTCGGGACTCTAAACCAAATATGCACACAAGTCCAAAAACATCATACGAACTCGCTCGCACGGTAAAAACAACAAAATAACTCCTAGAACTACGAATCAGACACCAAAACAATTGAAATTTTCAAAGAAACTCAAGAACATGAAATTTTTTTACAATCGAATGTCCGAATCACGTCAAATCAACTCCGTTTTGCACCAAAATTTGCAGACAAGTCATAAAATACTGAAATGAACCTACTCCAAGTTTCGAAACTGGAATCTGAACCTGGTAGCAACAAAGTCAACGTACGGTCAAACTTAGGAATATTTTAAACATTTAAATTGTTAGTTTTCAACAAATTACGTTAAATCAAGTTAGGGACTTCAAAATTCGATTCTGGGCATACGGCCAAGTCCCAAATCATGATATGGACCCACCGGGACTGTCAAACACTTATCCGAGTCTGTTTACACAAAATGTTGACCGCAGTCAATTCAAATGAGTTTTCAGGCACTATTTCATATTGTCATCAATTTCTCATGAAATCTTTCTGATAAAGGGACACGAATTGCGCATATAAATCAATGAAGTCTAAACGGAGCTGTTGGAGATTTCGAAATACAAAAATGAAGGGTAAAACTATAAATGACCTATCAGGTTATCACACTTAATAAGGTATACAATCTGAACCGAAATTTAAAATATTTATCCGATGCAAACATCAAATTCCAATCCGATCCGAGTTTAATGGTTCGGTTTCGGATTGAAATTTAAAAAATCTGAAATCATAATTTGAAATATACTAAATTCGATCCGATCCCTGAACATGCCTACTGTCAGGGTCAATTAATGGATATTTCCCCTTTTGAGTATTTGAGCAAAATTAAGCGGTAATACTTTGATTAGTAAACAGAGTCATAATCAATTTGAGAAATATATGTTAGATATATTACAGTTTGAAAACTTTCTATACAAGGATGAAAATCTGACGTGCGAAGCATATGTTTCAAATTTAACGAAACTTACTTTTTTTTTAATATATTACGTGGGCAGGGGCGTAGGTAGAAATCTAAGTGAG
The DNA here is from genome assembly GCA_002018475.1 of Nicotiana obtusifolia. Classification (NCBI taxonomy): domain Eukaryota; kingdom Viridiplantae; phylum Streptophyta; class Magnoliopsida; order Solanales; family Solanaceae; genus Nicotiana; species Nicotiana obtusifolia. The sequence goes on along the minus strand of MCJB01025413.1, from coordinate 198,321 downwards.
GGTTCAACGGAAATCGGTAATTTTTGTTCAAATAATATATTTGTGTTAAGAATTTTACTAAATATATATAAATATATTTTTTTAGAAGCTATTACAATTGTCGTTCTAAATTTTAAAAGGGATTTTTATCTATCTATTCTGCATGTGAAATTTATTTACCCTTCCTAATTAGGTTAAATTAATTACATTAATATATATAATTTATCAATTATATACAAATTAGTATTAATGAGTATTCATTTATATTAGGAATAAGTTATTTTCTCATCCTTTCTCTCTCTCCTTCTCTGTTCTTTCCCTAATTTTTCTTATTTCGTTTTTCTCTACTTTTTATCCTCTCTTTTCTTCCGGGAATTCATCAATGAATTTTAATTGTTTTAATATAGAGTTTTAACTTAACAATTTTCTTTTATGTTGCACGTTTGGTATTAGAATTGAAATTATCAATCAATAAATTTTGAAGGTGTTTCACTCTCCACCATTGACAACCACTAAAAAGTTTCGAAAGTTTGAATTTGAATTTGGGCTTTCAAAATTATTTTTTTGGATTGGGTGTTGTTGCAAACGATTGGGAATATTTGTTGGAGCTTATATCTCAATTTTGAGGGTGTTTGGTAAATATTAGAGTTGATTTTTGCTGAATTTCAGATTGAAACTCGAATAAGAAGAAGAACACATGGCATACAGTATACATATAAATTGTATTTAAATTGTATTTTAGTTGTATATATATTGTACTTAAGTTGCATTCTGTTGTAGTTTAATATTTATGTATTTGAATATTGTATTAAAGTTGAAAATTAGTTGTATAATGTATGAATCGTTGTATGAAATTTGTATTTTAAGTTATAAATATTATCTTTTTACATAAAGTTGTTAATATGTAATAAAATTGTATTAAGAGGGAAGTTTTAATTGAAAATTCAGAGAGGAAGAAGAACACACCACATACAAAATACGTACAAAAGACATATTATACAAAATTTATATGAAAATTGTATTTAAGTTGTATGATGTTGTAGTTGTATTTAACTGGGTAAGAATGACGTCTGAAAGTTGTAGATAAGTTGTATATTGTATAATTAGTTGCATAAAATTTATTTTTAGTATGTATGTTGTAGATATATCAAATTTGTATTAAAGTTGTGTTATTTTTAATTTGTATATTATTGTGTCATATATTATTCTTTTCTTATTCGACTTGTTAAAGAAAGAAAAGTAAAGAATGAATTCCAAATTGACCCATGTGCACTTATTAGTATTTGTTTAAAATGAAAAACATGAATATTATAGCATCAATATTCCAAATTGACTCGCGTGCATTGATTCATGGCGTACACGTTTTAGCCCTCAAAGTTAATTGACTATAGACTTCAAATCTGATTGAAATGGAAACTGTTTGTGGAAAATAAAGTCTGCAAGAAAATAAAAACAACTTCACCTCTTAAAATTTTGATCATGTGATACAATAATTTTTTATACAAGAGTTAAGATAAGAATTAAAAAGAACTTCACGACTACAATAAAAAAATCTCCGATGACACATCAAAATGGTCTATACTTGGATCGTACTAATGTACCCAAATTCACAAGGTTAATTAACAGAATGGAGAATAGGAGGGTGTTGATCAATTCACGACACTATTAAGAAAACTAGTGAATGTATTCGCGCTTCACGCGGTAATGAAAAATATTATTAAAGTCATATTTTAGTTATATTAGTATTCCATATCATCTAAATTTTATTAAACCCCAATTCACGAATGGTATATAAAAAATAAAATATACAAAAATTTATAAAAAATAAAATCTATAAACGTTCATATGGTCACATGTCTTTAAGACCTCCAATTGGTGATGCTAAGGTGGTATTCTTTGACCAACTTTATTGCGTATATATTTTTCTTGAAATATAAGTTCCGTTGAAACATAGCCAATACAAAAGGCTCAATATATTCTTACTGAAAGCGAGAATTGAAGAAGCAATATGAATGGCTAGATGATAAGGGACGAAATTTGCAGATAGAGCCATTGAAATTGTAAGAATTCTTTATTCTTTATAAATATGGATTATGATGAACGATTGCAACGGTCCAAAAATACAGAATATGAAAGGTTGAAACCATAAGAACCATTCTATTTGCATTTATAGATAATCAACTAAAAAAGGTTTGCTAACAAATTATTTATATATAATATTTACATGTATACATAATCAGCTAAAGAATTTTAAAGAAATGTGAATTTTTTGGTTTTATTACTTTTCACTAAAATAGACATTTACAAAACTGCAAAAACCGATTGCACTGAATAGAAAAAGTAAAGAAGCACATGTAATTATTCTTTTACGTTACTACACAATTGCAAATCTTTTTGCTACTCCCTTCCCATGGAGATATTCAGAAGGAATTACCGAATTATTTACCACAAACTATAAAGTCAATTATTTGATGCTGCTCCAATTCCCCTATGAAGATTTTACATTGACAAAATTTTCATCCAAGCAATCTGTAGATCATATCATTGTTGAATTATGTAGTAATTTCCTTGCAATATAACAATCAAAAGTAAATCAACAGAAATAAAGATAAAAATAAAGTGTTATTGAAACTCTTAATTCTTTTAATAAACTTCAAGTAATATATATGAAAAAAAACTTGTGAGAAGTGAGAATCAAAAATCAGAGTAAAGAAGTCGATTTAAAGGTGCATATTTATGACTCTATTTCAACAGGGTCCATGAAACTGACATAATTAAAAAAAACAAATAGTGACATACATACCTGGTATTCTTCTACCAATTTCTGGCTAGCCATAATCCCTAGTTCTCCATTTTTATTTTCACTCACAGGGAGGGCAGTGAAACAAAGAAAGCGTGAAGCTACTACTTCCAAATTCAAATTCAATTGAGAAAATCAAACATGAATAAAAACGTTGTACAGACTATAATCTCAAACACAGTTACAAAATATTATAGGATTAGAATTGGATATTGGAGAGCAAAATACCTCTATTGGAACACTCCTCAAGCATTGGATTATTTTTGAGTTATGGGAAAAAAACAACTAAAGCATAGAAAGAAAACAGGGAGATTTAAAGGAAATAAATAAATAGCAATAATGATGATGTTTAAGTGGAGGAAAAATTGTAAAGTAGAAAACATTTTAGGAAAGAGATGAATAGTATATTGATGATGAAATAAATAAATAAGGCATGCTTAATTGTTAACAAAATTTAAATGCAAAAATAAGGAAAAAGGTATAAAATCTAAGAAAAAAGATAAATGTGATTCTTGGCCAAAGAAACATGCCACATCATCTTTTATTTTTCCAGCTTTATTATATATATAGATATAGATAAGAGACTACAATGCAGTGTAGAGACAATATTACAATTGATGCAATTTTAATTTTGTATTGTAAACCTAGCTATTAACTCCAAAGATTATCAGCCACCTCAGCAAAAACATTGATACAAAGCTCTTTCCTGTCCCAGTACTGATTTTGGAACGGAAAATGCTGACTCAATACCGTCCTAGTAGCTAATATTCTTATTGTCCTAATTAGAAAAATGATCTAACAAAATCTCTTAATTTAAGACACTAATAATGAAATATATATAATTTATAAGTAATTCTTGTTTAGGACGAGTAATATAGAAAATTAAGACAATTTTAGTAAGGAAGTATCAAATATTATACAGGAAGAAAAAGTTTCAATTTAAAATTCATAAAGTTAAAATGCTTGCTCCTCCTCTGTACGTTGGCTGATTCATCTCCCGAGAAGCAGAAAAAATGAGTTTCCTTCTTTGATAAAAATTTTAAACCTGCTCCGCACCTGCAAAATATTTTAAGAAAAAATTATTTCTAACATTGCCCCCAGCTGCTGCTTATGCTTAAACCCGCACCGTCCCACACCTTCACTGCCCCGTTTTCATTCTTAATTTTTAATTTAAACTTTTGAATGAGCAGTAATTTAGGTTGATTCTTCTATTAATAAAAATTAATAAAAGATAGAAGGAGATTCACACAGGGATCCTTTATCTTCTCAGGATGTACCAAGCAAGTACAGACACTCACGCGATAAGCCCACGTGATAAACAAAGTGCAGGGGCTTTTTTGTAATTGGATCCTCTGTACAAAAGCCATTGGAGAAATGAAAGCGACAAATGACTTGAATGAAGACAGCTGTCAGATTGTCAGCGCCAACTCAACTACGCACTCGCCGTCGATCTTCTTAATACTCTTCTCTCCCCGTTCCCCAATACAAAGAATATCCTTCACCTCGCCGGGATATTCTCTCGCCGCCGACATATCGTTACAACACAAATATTATATTATATACTTTGCTATAGTTTTGAACTTCGACTTTGCGTTTTGATACTTGGAGAGGGAATTAGGGTTTTGAGAATGGGGGATTCGCTGGAGCGTTTAGGATCCGAAGGAGCAATGGGACCGGAATCGAGTATAATGAAGGAGGATTTGTGTATGGATATAGATCCTCCCTTCAAAGAGAACCTCGCTACTGCTGAAGATTGGCGCAAGGCACTTAACAAGGTGGTTCCTGCCGTCGTCGTTCTCCGGACCACTGCTTGCCGAGCATTTGACACTGAGTCCGCTGGTGCCAGTTATGCTACGGGCTTCGTTGTTGATAAACATCGTGGAATTATACTCACAAATCGACATGTCGTAAAACCTGGTGATAATAACCATTCCTTTACCTAAAATGTTATCTTTTTTCAACTTCATTTTTTGTGTGATGGAAGTGTTGACTGTTATTTGCTTTGTAGGACCTGTGGTGGCGGAAGCTATGTTTGTGAACCGTGAAGAGATACCAATCTATCCGATATATAGAGACCCTGTGAGTTCATTTCCAAGCTCCATCTTTGGTATCTCCGTGGCACTTCGGTTTAATGTTCTTTGTCCCTATCTGTAATGCACTCTTTTCAGTTTTGGGACGTTTCCTAATTCCATTAACAAAATAATTGTTTACAACTTGCACACACTTTGCTGTGAAGTTTTTTTATTACTCCATCTGTCCCAATTTATGTGATGCAATTTTCATTTTAATCTGTCCCAAAAAGAATGATACTTACTATATTTAGCATAAAGATTGAATTAATTAATAAAAAAAAGACACTGATTCACAATTATGGAACAATTATCAATCATTTAACTTAATCAAATGACAATGAAGCTAAGTCATGTTGTTAACTGAAAATGAGGTCCTTCAACAGTGCTGAGTGATTAATTGTCATATATTTATATTTGTTTTGCTAAGCATATGTAGTATTGTATATTAAATTTGTAATATTTTTAGCTATATCCAGGCACTCCCAACGTTACTCTTATTCCGTCCTTGAATCTTAAATGAAAGCAATGACAGGTTGGACACTTATTTCATGCCCATATCGGGTACTCACGCACGTATCCGTATCCATGTGACAAAAGATAAGTCCTCCTTCGACCACTCAATCCATTAGTCTACTAAGGGCCTTCATCACAAACAAAAACAATAAATGATACTCCCTAGGTTTTATTTCAGATGTTGATGTCTGATTGGAGACGGAGTTTAAGAGAAAAAGAAAGATATACATGCCAAAGTGCCATGGCTATAAAAACATTTCATTAAGGCAAAATAGAAAATTTAAAGTTAAAGAGTTTTCAAACACAGAAATATGTAACAAACCAAATAGAAAAGAGTGTTATATAAAATGGAACTGAGTGGGCCAATGTTGACTTCAATTTGATGCTATATATAGGTTTATACTGAAAATTGCTGAAGAATACTTGACAATCATATTCCATACTTATTTTATCATGAATAAACCTTGTTTATCCATCTTCTAGGTTCATGACTTTGGATTCTTCCGTTATGATCCTGATGCAATACAATTTTTGAGCTATGAAGAGATTCCTCTTGCTCCGGAGGATGCTTGTGTAGGGCTAGAGATCAGGGTTGTTGGTAATGACAGTGGAGAGAAGGTATGTGGATCAAGATTTTATCCCAGTGCCTCACTTTATTTTGTAAATTGATGCATCCAAGCTGTGTACTTCTTTACATGAAAGGAATTTGTTACGTTTTTGTTCTATTAAACTTGTCATATTCAGTCATATTATGACTAATGTATCCTGTAATTGATCAGAAGGGAATGAAGTGAAATCTTGTCTTCTCTTTATAAGAATCAGTAAATGGGTTTACACTTTCAGGAATGAGTGTTTCGACTCGTAGTAATTTAGATGGCGGTGTCATACCTGTAGAAAAATTCACATGATGGAGAAATCATGGCTCGAAAAAAAACTTTGGAGGCCTGATATCATTATAAAGTTGTAGAGGGGTTACATAACTCTTCATGTGTTATTCCTTCTCAAAAAACTCCTGATGTGTTGTTTTGTTTGTAAAATAATCATGTGATTGTTGAATGCATATATGGTGTATGCCTGGTTTTCAAGGTCAAGCATTAGAATGCATAGGTTGTTCAACTTTGACCTATATGTTGCTGTAGCTTGGCAGCATGAAACAATGTCTTTTTTCATCCAAAGCACTGAAGACAAGCTAACCGTCATGAGTCTTTACCTTTATTAACCAAATTTGTACTCTCTGATCCTGCATGTGAGCTGACGTGAGCAGTCAAGGTTGTCTCATGAATACAATGATTATGGTGGTGTTTATGCTGATGCATTTATATTATTTTGGAGTGCCGTTGAGGCCACAGATTTTGGATTAAGGGGTATGTTGCAACGCTAAGACCATCCAAGAGTTCACTTAAATTTACTTGACTTAATAGCAGTGTTTTTAGATTTACTTGATCTGTAGTTGTTCGCAGGTCTTTTTTAGTCATTTTGATGGGTATTAGGAGGTTTTGCCTGTCTTTCTGCACGAGCAGTTTGAAATTTTGGATTCTTGAGGTCTTTTAGGAGTTTGGTGCCACTATTACTGAGTTGTCCATCATCTTTTCCTGTTACCAACATTGTGTTACTGCTATAGTTTATTGTTTTTCTTGCACGGCTCTCAGATTTAGTGTGTTACATTACCTTTCTTTTTTAGGCTCTCGTTCCTTTACTGACATGTTGATGCAGCTAATTATGGTTTAGCTTGCTACAATGGTTCTCAGCTTTGTTGTGTTACATGACCTTTCTTAGGCTTTCTTTCTTTTCCTTGCATCCCTTGATTGTTTTTGAGGGGCTATATAATCTATGGAATATTTCACATCCTATTTCATTTTGTTTTATTCTGGATTCTGCAGGTGTCTATTTTAGCAGGAACGCTTGCTCGTCTTGACAGAGATGCTCCGCATTATAAAAAGTATGTGCTAGTTTACCTAAAATGTCCATTAACCTGGAGATCTAACATATTTCACTAAATGTTATGAGCCATAAGAATCTCATTAGTGTTTATGATATCCTTCAAACTTTCTTTGGTGGACCTTATTATTAGCAGTAAGTTCTTGTGTTTTAAGTACTAAAGCACAAATTGTAGGCGTCTGTTGTTTTAAGCTGTTCCTTTTCCTCTGATTGATTTTGGGTTGTGCAATTATGTCACATAATGACTGCCCTACCTCAAAATCAATCTAGTGAATATTGTTGTTTGTTTTATTGCATGTCGAGGAGTTCCGTTCTGTCCAAACACAATGAGCCAATTAAAGCTTTTAAATATTAAAATGATCCCTCTTAGATTAAATAACTAAATTATGAATTATCATTTGAGTACAAAGCCAGGTTTGTAATGTTATGGGATATCTTTTATGCGATGAGCTAATCTTCGTAGTGTTTGTGACGGCATCCACTTTGATTTTGGTATTACAAATGTTTGGTAGTACAACATATTCGTTTTGATAACTCCAATTTTTGGTGCAGGGATGGATACAATGACTTCAACACATTCTACATGCAAGTAAGCAGATCTTGTGCTATTCGATCTAGCAGTAGAAAATTTCGGCTTTTTAGCCCTTGAAAACTTGCTCTATTTATTTGTTCAGAGTGCGCTATTATCATATATATGTTAAACATGTAACTTGTCAAGGACCATTAATCTATGCGTGAGAGAGAAGCAAATGTGGCTTAGAACTTTAAGGAGCCTGTGTGGACAAAAATCTAAGACACAAGGAGCCTGTGTGGACAAAAATCTAAGACACTGGTTGAAATCTTATACAAAGTTTATTCATGGACTAGTGGTCCCTAATAGGATGAGAGCAGAGAGAAAAAGGCATGGCGAATAGGATGTGGCTCCTCTGGCTCTTTTATGGGTATCCTGGGGTAAGAGGCATAAGAGCTTTTAAGGAAGTAGAAATGATCTTGTATAACTGAGAGCTAATATGTTGTTCTTAGTTAATTTTGGTGAACCCATGAAGTGCCTGTTAGCGCAGATGCTTTGAGGTCCTTCCTTAAAGACATTACTTTTGTCCAAGTTTTCTACTTTTTATACACCAATTGTACAGGGAAAGACTTCCTACATCAATAAATTATTACTATATCAAGAAAGATGTCAGTGTGGTTCTGAGTCCAGGGATGAGGTGGCTGTGAACTTGTTTAATTCTTACGCATCTAAGAGACATTTCCCCATACCTCACTTGTGGGATTATATAGGGTTTTTTGTTGTTGCATCTAAGAGACATTTCATTGCCTTACTGCAGTCTAGAGATTTTGGGTGGTTGGTCCAGATAAGAGTTTAGCAGTTAGACCAGACGGTTTCTGTACAGTTTAATGATCCTTCTTATGCCTACATTTAGTATTTCTGAATAGCAACTTAAGAAAGGAGATTGCTGATGATTAGGTTTGGCATTGTAAATCCTAGATATCAAATGTTAATTCAAATGTTGTCGTAATACAAAATTTTCATGTGCTTGATCCGAGAAAAAAGAACTCGGCTCATAGGTGGGGTTGCTTATTGCATTCTAGGAAACTTCTAGTTTCTTATTTTAGGTCTTTATACGTCCACCCCAACTTTTCGGGAACTATAGTTGTTGATTTACATTTTTGTTCTTTGCCTACAGGCTGCCTCTGGGACTAAAGGTGGTTCAAGTGGCTCCCCTGTAATAAATTGGCAAGGGAGAGCTGTCGCATTGAATGCTGGGAGCAAGTCATCAAGTGCTTCTGCATTTTTCTTGCCTTTAGAACGAGTTTGTACCCGTTCGTTGATCTTCTCTTTGTTAAAGACTTTTCTAATGCTCTATTTCTGAACTGTGGAAAGTGTATTTTCACTTGACTCTCGATAAACTAGAATTTTTTTAAATTTAACTACTGAAAAGTATTTTCAGAGACGAGTGATGTCCAACAATGCTATAGCATTGCAAGTCCTTCTTGATTCCTTGAATGGGCAAACAGTACACATTTTATACTTCTTAGAAATTGACTATTCGCGTTTTTATTATATTGGGAAACCATATCCTTCATTTGATCATCCTTTTTTTTCTTTATTCTGGGTTTTCTGTTGTCACTGTGCACTAGCCCCTGTCATGCATGATGGCGAGTAGGTATTCTCCATCATTTGAATTACACTCCTGTAATCTATGGGATATAGGATCCAAATTCTTTATTTCCTGAAACAACAGATAAAATGATTTCTTTTTCATATTTGGTCTTATCCTGTTATTACTCATGCATCATCCTTGAAATGAGTTCATATATGGAGGGGATTTGAAATCTAAAGTTTCTCAATATGACTTCCACTCAATTTTTTTCTTCTTCATTATTTTATGGCCTATTCCATACTCCATCTACTATCAAATAACAATCCTTTTTCCTTTTAGAATTATTTTGTTACGAAAATGGGAGTACAGATAGTTATGAGTTTTCCATATTCTGCATGTTTATTTCTATTTTATTTCATAAGCATTTACATTTAATTGTTTGTTACCATCTCAATTTCTAATTGTCTGTATGACTCATGTTGGTGCCTTATTTGGTGGCATTTCATATTTTCTGTTTCCCTGAAACCTTTCTTCCCCCATATTGCTGGAGAAAGTCTAAACTTCCTCCGTTAATAAGTTAATTAATTACTCGATTAATTAACTGACACAATCATTTATTATATTTATTTTTTTCTATCTAGGTTGTCAGGGCACTAAAATTCTTACAGGAAGGAAGAGATCTTTCTACGAATAAATGGGAGGCTGTCACTATTCCTCGTGGTACGCTTCAGGTTTGTTAGTTCTTTTCTTCTGGAACTCATTCCCCACCCTGCTCTCTCCTTTAGGATTTATTTTTATACCTTATTTCTTCTGAAATGATATTGCTCCTTTTGTTGCTGGTTTGTTAGTTTTAAAACACTATATTAATCCATTCATTTACATCTAGCTTTAGTCTTTGTCAAGAAAGTAACTTGGTGCAGAAATAATCTCTCTTGTGATTTTCACCCTTTCTTAAACTGGAAATGATAAATGTCGTACTGCCTTCCAGAAGTATTTTAACTTATAGTCTCCTGGTTGGTTTTTCTTTTTGATAACATGGTGTAACGGATTCTTTTAATAAGGTGTGGCCAGAGTACATTGCTTCTGATGTACTAAAAATATAAGGAGTGTTTTTCTAGTACCAAATCTATCTACTCTTGCATCTGCCCTCTTCGAATGACAGAGAATTGATTTTAGAAACAACGGGTGTCAGAATATTTAATTTGATGTCATATTTTTTGATAAGGTTATTTTGATGTCATGTTCTGTATCTTTTGTGGCGACAGCCATGGTCAGACATTTTTCTGATATATATTTTAATAATTTGATCATTCATGTTAGATAATCCTCAATACGATCTTCATAGGTATCTGATGTATGTGGATTTATGTGTTAACTTTTGGTCTATCAGATAATGTCTTTTTGTTTGACCTTTTCTTCCACGGTAAGTATTACTATATTCTAATTGAAAGTTTTTGGAGGGGAATTCTGTCTTCAATGTGTTTTACTTCAAACATGCTTGTCCTCCAAGGCTCAGCTACCTATTAAGGGGAAATTTATTCCTCTTTTCCTTTTTGTGGTGGTCAAGTAATGAAAAAATTGTCAGAATTCAGAGACTTTCAAGCTGGTGACCTTCACAAACAAAGATACTGACCCTTTAGCATGTCTTACTTCAGTCTGACAACTTAATGTGCTACTCATCGGAGTCTCTCCTGATATCATAATGTAAACTTGAAACTCTATATGCAGACATGTTTAATTCTAAAATATATTTATGATATAGGTAACTTTTATCCACAAAGGATATGATGAAACTCGCCGGCTTGGCCTCCAAAGTGCAACGGAACAGGTAAGCACCAAAATTTTTTGTTGCATGTTCTATTAATAATATAACCATGCAATTAACTTTTGAAATTGGACTTATATAGTTGGTGCGCAATTCCACTCCACCCAGTGAAACTGGAATGCTTGTTGTTGATTCGGTGGTAAGTGCACTTCTTTTCAAGTGATCTTGCGACAGTTATGTTCTATGTATCAACGCTTATGCTCTCTCTGGGATTGTTACAGGTGCCCGGTGGCCCAGCTCATAATCATTTAGAGCCTGGTGATGTGCTTGTTCGTATGAATGGGGAGGTTAGTCTGGCTTTGTTGTTTTAGGACATCTTATATTGATTTTCTCTGCCCTCATTGTGCTCTGTTTCTCGGTATTACTTCTTAAATTTTTTATGTAAGAACATCTATTTGGCTCATATCTGGGGCTCGTTGTCCAGCTTTCTTTTCCCTCTATCACTGCATATTATGCAGAGCTTCTTCAATTGTCACGAACCAACAATTGAACCGGGTCGAATGAGAGACCTAATTTGACAAAGTCATGCACTTGTCAGTCCTTCCCCTTTATGGTGTTCTACATGGGCAAAAGATAGTTCTAGTTCTCCAATTTCTTTCCTCTCATCCCAATACGAATCCAGAAAATTTACATTGTATGCAATTGTTACCTTAGATAGTTGGAACATCATTCATTTGATGTTTCATAGCACTAATTTACCTCCTGTAAGCTTCATTCAGGTGATCACCCAGTTCCTGAAGATGGAGACTTTACTTGATGACAGTGTCGAACATAAAGTTGAGCTTCAAATTGAAAGGGGTGGAACTCCTTTGACAGTGGAATTGGTGGTGAGTGTTGTCTTTGATGTTGAAATTCCTTTGTTTATTTTTTTTGCATTTATGTTCTTTTGTTAATTCATCCAGGTTCCAATATGCTTTATCATGCTAAGTGTAGGGGAGATCTCAGTCAATAATTTTGTGATTTGAATGGATATCTCTGAATATTTCGTTGAATATAGGTATTGCTTATTGAACTGACTGATCACGTTACTAATCCTTGATAACCCGCAAGAGATAATCATAAATACACACAAAAGGTTTCTATTAATGACTGAGCATTCCCATGCATATCTTACAAAAAATATGCTAGAATCCCATTTTTCAAGATAATGTAAACAATGAGTTACGAATAGCCCAGAACAGCAATAACAGAAGAAGGCATAATGAAAATAAACTTGTAGGCCTTTGAGGAAAATTTATCATCTCCAATATCTATATTGATATTATTACCGCCATGACCCTATCCAATATGATGTGACTGAAGAAAATTAAGAAATCACATGAGTATCACGGAGCGTGCAGAAGTAGGACAAGCATCGACATCATAAGTACAAGCATCATAGTATATGCTTTGGGATTGTAAGGTACAGATGTTATTCACAGACAAATCGCTTGGTCATGAGACACTTACTATGGGGCACCTTATTGAATGGTATCATGTGATGTATGCCGTAAGATACTAAAAACTGTGACTAGAATGAATTTTGGATATATTAAAGTTTGGATAATATTAGCTTGCGATGAGTTTATATGGAGTTATTCATATAGCCGGCCCCAACTTGTTTGGGACTGAGGCGTAGTAGTTTTGTATTAAAGTTTGGGGAGTAAAGCAAAATTTGTATGGTATTGCTCAGTTGAATATTAGAAGTTAAATTTTGTTGCAGTTTCAGTTTGTTGAATTGTGTGACCACCTCGTCCAAAAGTTTAAGCTATTAGAGGGGGACCCCTTTATTTGTTTCCTGTAGTTTTGCAACACGCCCACTCACGTGCGGGCTTGACTATCTTTCTTGGGGCAATTTATTTTGATTATGGGTGACAGTTAGGCTTGATTCAAGACCTCTGCTAGATTGCTTTGCTACCATGTTGAATTGTGTGACCATTTCGTCTAAAAGTTTAAGCTGTTAGAGGGACACATTTGTTTATTTATTGTAGGTCTGCAACACAAACGACTGGGTTATTGTTTGTGATTTTGTTTTTCATTTTTCTTTTATTATTTGTCATATTCTAACTGGGTCTTTTGCATGTCTATTTCCATGTACATGGTGCACATTACTGTTGGATACCTTGAAGTACTATGTTAGCAGTTGGTTGGTGTGTGGACACTAGTCTGTTCTAAGTTTCTTAATATTTGGGTTGAGTAAGTTTCTTTTTAGCAGAAAGTTGGGGCAATATTTCATGGGATTCAGTGGTAGTTCAACTCAAAAATAGGAAAAGAAGATACGATGGTAGTTTTCCGTCAGGCTTTGCTCTGGTCGAAGGAATCAGAAGGAATGATGGAGACGACAATTATATTTTTATGTGTGAATATGCTTCCCTCCCTTTGCTTTTCTATAGCTATTCACTCTTAAGGAGAAGTTGTCTTTGTGGTTAGCTTAGTTTTATTGCAGCATTTTCTTCCTTTGTCTGAATAAAAAAGAACAATGCTACTGAATATTAACGCCTACAGTCTCGTCAATAAGGTGAATTTTGACTTCCTCAAATAACCAATTTTACTGATTTGGAGAGTAAACTGTAATATCAAAAGCAGGAGATCTGTGTGGGCACTCTGGGGAAAGGCTGCCATCAAAATATGCTTAAAACAAGCCTGAGAAGACTTTATTTGAACACAATGGGAGAGATTTAGTAATTTTAAATGGTCGAGAAGATACAGAAGGGGAATAATATGATCCTGCTTAACCTCTACTAACAGCAGCTTCTTACTATGGCAATTTAGCTTTGTCGTAAAATTCAGTTGCAAAGTGGACTTCTAGCTTTTATCTATGGTGGTTGACCTTAAGCATGACAATTAGTTGCAAAACATGGTCTTCTAAGAGCTCTAAGGTTTTTTTTTTCATGAGTAACATATCTTATTAGAAGAAAGGGATAAAGCCTACATATGACTCCCGGGCTTTTTTTTCCTTCAGGTTCAGGATTTGCATTCAATTACTCCTGACCGCTTCTTGGAAGTCAGTGGTGCAGTTATACACCCCCTTTCATATCAACAGGTTTGTGAGATTTTGCTGCAAGTGCCTCACCATCTTTGATGCGTCTCTAGCAACGTTGGTTATCTATAAATCCTGTTAAAATGAGTTCTCCACATTATACCCATTCCTATCTGAAATGAATATTTAACTAGTCGCAAGGAAAGAATTGGTGCTAGGATGCTCTGTTTTATGACTTGCTGTCTGTTTGGCTTGCCTAACATGTTTGTTTTACAGTTTTAGAAGAAATTTAGCATTCTGTTTCTGGTTTATGCAAGATATTGTTGATCTTGCCAATTGTTCATACTCATTTTTTTATTCTGAAAGACAGTAAGACTCCAATTGTAGAATTGGATAGTGGCTTTTATCTGTTTCGCCATGCCTTTCTGGATGTCTTTTGTTATGCTGCTATATGAAGCATAACAAGCTTAGGAGGGTTCAGATGGAGGCACATCAAAAACAAAGTAGTAAAATTCTTGGTATGTACATTTGGTGTCTTGGGGCTTAGGCGAATGCGAGTTTTCAAGTGTTTTTTTTCCATATTGTTAATGTGAAAGATTTATGGAAGTTTCAAGTACAGCACTCTGACTTATGAGAACCACAATCTGATAATTCAATACATTGGATTTAATCTTGTTTACAACTACCATGAAAACAAATTATCTTCAGACAGCATCTGAAATGCTGTCATCGCCTGAATTTTGGTTCATGAAAATTGAAAGCATGTATTTAACTACCTTTTCTTTCTCTATTTTATCAATTTGCAGTTCTTTTGTTATTCTTCTGCATTGTCCTTGCACATGACTCATGTCCATTTCGACCGCAGCCTCCCTAGACAATTAAACTCAATAAAGCTCCCAGTCAACTACATGAAGATGCAGAACAGAGTTCAGTATGTGGGGTTTGTCGCCAGACATCTGATAGCTGAATAGTAACATGTGTCTAGAATACCATTTGACTTTAGATGGTTCAGGAATTTGTCATCCGTTAGGTTCTTGTGGTTAATAATTTGGTTCTAACAGTTCTCAAACTTCTCCATTGATTCCGAAGTAACTTGATTGGGAACCCTTTTAGTTACTTTTTTCCATGTTGAACTTGGAACATTGTCTTGTTGCTCTACTTGCATTTCCGTCTGTTTGGTGTCAGAAGGTGGTTCATGTCTGGCAAGCAAGGAACCTTTTACCAGGGATTTTTTCCTGTCTTTCCATATTTTTGCAGATAGTTTATGAGGGTTGGAGCTCTGGATATGTTCCTCGCTTCTTGAAGAAAATTAATACCTTATCCTTTTTGTCAGTTCTAATCGTGTAGTTTGTATTTGAGGGGCAGACATATGTTTTCTTTGAACTTTTAGATGGAGACTCTTTCTTTTGCACATTAAGTGGATTGTTATGCTCGTATTGATTTCTCTTCCCTTCTCTGTAACGTGTGATGGGAGCTCTCATTCCTGCTTTTATTCTCTCTTTCTTAATGCAGGCTAGAAATTTCCGCTTTCACTGTGGTCTTGTCTACGTGGCAGAAACAGGGTTTGTACATTTTCATTTCCATGTTTAAATGATCGCGATGCTGCAATCTTTGGCTTAAGTTATTTAGCTTTACCTAACAGATAATATTCTGAGGTTTCTGGTTTAAGTGTGTTTTTCTATAAGGAGGTTTATTTTAAGTTTAAAATTCTGTTGATGCAATCTTTAAAAGTTTTTGACTGAAAAAAGAATTTTTGACAGTTGTTCACTACTTTGCTATTGTAGATATATGCTATTTAGAGCAGGAGTACCTCGCCATGCCATCATCAAGAAATTTGCAGGAGAAGATATATCAACTCTTGAAGATTTAATTTCTGTTTTATCTAAGTTGTCTAGGGGTGCACGAGTACCATTGGAGTATATAAGCTACAATGATCGCCACCGGAAAAAGGTATTAATAGTGTCTCTTTGCTGATGTTGATTTTCACCACTTGTGCTCTGCTATCTTTCAGACAACAATCATTGCCTCTTTAACAGCTGCATCTAGTTCCTGCTTTCAACTGCCCTTTCCTTCTGTTTCTTGGCAGAACATGATAATTTGTTCGCCTACTAATTTTGGGTTGCGAAGTCACAATTGCCAGTCTCTGTTGGTTTTACCTTTTTGCACAAACCACAGGCAAGAGATATGGATCCTAGTGGGTCTGCAGTCGGCTATTACTACTGATATGTCAGGGTGAAAGTAGAGTATCAATCTTATTTGAGAGTGTCGACAACAACAACAACAACATAATTCTCACAAGTGGGGTCTGGGAAGGGTAGTGTGTGCGCAGCCTTATCCCTACCTGGAGTTGGTATTTGAGAGGGTCGATGAAATAAAAAGAAAAATTAATAGCATGTGAGTTGTGTTGTCACCCTACGTTCTGGGATCATGGCAGTAAAATGTGAATATGTGCATCAGTTTTATGATTTTGTCTAAATGGTCTTTTAACCCCAGAAAACATCAGAAGAATTGTATATTGTCCTCTTTGACAGTTTTGGCGTTTTTGGAGGTGGTTGATACAGATGATCGCAAATTTACTTGCATGTAGATGCCGTTAGTCTTGGTTTTTTTTTTTTTTTTTGGGTCTTGTTGTTTAGTCTTCTAGTGTAGTTAACCATTTGAATATGAAGCCTGGTGAACCAATGATTTACTGAGTTATGAAGGTGAGCTGCTGTCAGAAACATATTTCAATAAGTTCCCCGGTATGAAAAAAATTAGTCTGGTTTCTGTTTCTATAAAGAATGAGAAAGTCCATGTTTTCACAGATTCTCCCTTGTACTAGTGGAAATCAATTATGTCTGCTAATTTAATTCAGCCTGTTAGTAGATGTAGAAAAATTCCTCTGGCGCTTTTATTATCTCCTTGTACCTAGGCCCTCTCATAGGAACTTCGTTTGCTGCAGTCAGTCCTGGTCACAATTGACCGCCATGAATGGTATGCACCTCCTCAGTTATATAAACGTGATGACAGCTCTGGCTTATGGACGGCGAAACTTGCTTTGCCACCTGAGTCCCCACTTCTATTCTCTGGCATCCATCCAGGCAAACAAGATTTATCAAATCATACTGTTTCTTGTGCTAATGAGGGTAGTCCAAAGGGTAATAAGCCTCAACAAGTCAGCCTAGAATCAATGGACGGTGTAACCAATATGGAAACTAGTTGTGACGATGTTACAGAGGGACCAAACAGTCAGGATGATTCTGATGCTGGAACTAAGAAACGCAGGGTGGAAGAAAACTTTTCTGCAGATGGCAGTGTAATAACTGACCGCTCTTTAAATGGACATAGAGAGGAAAGGTTTGATGATGCTGGCTCCCTAGAGGATGCAGCTCTAAGAGATCAAGGTGCACCTGCGGCAGCTAATGCCTCCGTTGCTGAGCGTGCTATAGAGCCTACTCTTGTGATGTTTGAGGTAGCTTTTGTTCTCTCCTACGTCTGTTTCTCGTGTTAATCGTGTTACTGGAGTTGGGTTTTGTTTCCTAAGCAGTTTCACTTACTGAACATTGGTCTTTAGGGTTATTTTTGTTACCAGTATCGAGAAGTAATCCCTGTATATGCTCTGATTATCAGCTTTTCTGTTGCCATTTCGTTGTGCTTCTGTATTAATGATCTCCACATTAGTAATACTGTAAGGGTGTATTACTTTATTCTGATTCGACATGCAATAACATTACACGTCTTAGATTTATACGTGTATATCCAAAAAATTAATTACTCATCCAGATTGTAATAACGTTGAATCAAATATCTGATAGCAATTACGTGATTCACTAATTCACTATATCGTATGACAATCTCTATATTGTAATGTATGTATATTGTATAACTTGTTTGCTAACCACAACTCCTTCTCCTTTCTTCGTGATTCCCGGGAGGTAAATTTATCATCTACGCGGAAGAACCAGTGCAGGTGTATGTGTGTATAGAGCACATCTCCTCTTTGTTTTTTGGCAGCTGTAATTGGGAGGTATATCTAGACATGTATGGTGCTCTGGTTATTCCTATATCCATCTTCTGGGTTCTAAGTGTCTCTCATGATTATTTACCTCATAAAAATAAAAAAGTGCATAATCTGGAATGCTGGGCTCGAGAGGAACAGAAGATGTTTTGAGGGAAAGGAAGAGAATGTTTGAATTGTGAAAAAAAGATATATCCAATGTTTGAAAATGTGGTATAATGCTAAATGTTTCTACTGGAATTGATGTAATGCTAGAGTTCGGAGTCCTTACAGTTTAAATTATTCATACCCTGCAATATCCTTGTATTATGCTCCAGTACTGGCTTGGTATTGGTATCTATTAATAAATTATCTTTAACTTATAAAAATGATTTGAAAATTGTAGGTCCACGTACCATCATTATGTATGCTTGATGGAGTTCACTCACAGCATTTTTTTGGAACTGGTGTAATCATATATCATTCCCAAAACATGGGCTTGGTTGCAGTTGACAAAAACACTGTTGCAGTATCAGTTTCTGATATAATGCTATCTTTTGCTGCTTTTCCTATCGAGATTCCTGGAGAGGTAAAACCTATTGTTGTTAACACTCTTACCTGCTATATCAGCTAATTTGTGTTGAGCAGCTCGGTAATATTTTCAGGTAGTTTTCCTCCATCCTGTCCATAATTTTGCTCTAGTCGCATATGATCCTTCTGCTCTTGGAGCTGCTGCTGCTTCGGCTGTTCGTGCTGCTGAACTTCTTCCTGGTGAGTGCAAACTTCCTCTCTTGATCCTTTATGCATTGCCTTTCTTAGACTTCACCGAAAAGATGCCTTTCTTTTTTTTTGTTGATGCTGATGGATTGACGAAGTGATTTGTCTCTATTCTAGTTGCTTTTCATGCATTGTTGATACACTCCTGGGTCAAGAATGTGACTGCAGTCGAAAATTAGAAAAGCTCCTACTTGTTAGATGGTGTTTTAGACATCCAGCTCTGATCATAATGTGCTTTAGTTTTTTCAGAACATAATCCCGCTTTAGCACCATCTGTTTTCTCTTCTCGTTTTACTATATCATCGTTTAATATTATTGTATGGTTAGTGGTCTTGTAACCTAGTTGAGTTTTGATAACAGTGGTCTCCCGCTCCTTATTGATATACTCTTGCCAAAATGGATCTGTTATATAAGCTTAATGTACTGTGCCAATGATGTATATTAGAAAGAAGACCCTTCTTCGAATGTGATGACGATCTTATGATGAGTGGGATACCTTTGAATGATTATTGAAGTGGAACCCATGCAGATCCTATTTAACTTGATGTGCTTATATGTCTTCCAGAAAATGTTGTCTTATACAGCTACTATACCTTAGTTCCAAACAAGTTGGGGTCGGATATATGAATCCTCACTGACCATGTTCCCCATTTAAATTCATCTCAGGTCAACATTTTACAAAATAAAAAAGTATGATAGGTACTAGAAGTTATCTATATTTTCTACGGGCATAAGAATCTCTAATAAGGCTACAGACTCCTAGAAAGCATAGGAAAGATGCTATCTTATCAGTAGTATTATCTGCTATTGTTCTTAAAACTATTTGCCAACAGATCCCGCTCTTCGTCGTGGAGATTCAGTATATCTTGTGGGATTGAGCAGAAGTCTGCAGGCAACTTCCAGGAAATCAATTGTGACCAACCCGTCTGCTGCTGTGAATATTGGATCTGCTGATTGTCCACGATACAGAGCGACAAACATGGAAGTGATTGAGCTTGACACGGGTAAAACTGTCCCACTTGTCTTCCTGATTCTGTAATCCTATAGTAGCTTGGTATTTTGTTTTAGGCATTTCTTTGATGCTATCATGATTCTCGTTTTCAGATTTTGGAAGTACGTTTTCTGGTGTGCTGACTGATGAGCGCGGCAGGGTTCAAGCTTTATGGGGAAGCTTTTCAACACAGGTTTGTACTCCCATCTGGCACTTCAGTCTTGTTAATTGGATGAAACTAGTTTTATAGCTTCTTTTTTGATAAAATAACTGGGTTTACTTCTTCCATTTTCTCAGCTCAAATATGGTTGTAGTTCATCAGAAGATCACCAATTTGTCCGGGGTATTCCAATTTATACCTTAAGCCAAGTCCTTGGCAAGATTATTTCCAGTGCCGACGGACCTCCTCGTCTTATAAATGGTTTGCAAAGGCCTATGCCACAATTAAGAATATTAGAAGTTGAACTTTACCCAACTTTGCTTTCCAAAGCTCGGAGTTTCGGACTCAATGATGCTTGGATCCAGGTAAGCTGCTACTTCTGAAGATATCTGTTTGGCTTGCTTTTCCTTTTAGCCATATCTTACTTCGAGTGTGATATTTTTCTTTTTAAAGTTATCCGATTTAAAAAGATTTACTTAGCCAATGCACCTGTAGACACTAGATGTATTTCTTTGAAATGTATATCCTTTAAAGCTTTTTCTAACAACTTATAGAGAACTAGCCGAGGATTATTTGATGGTGACTAGATGTCTTCGTATTCTAGATTTGTGTGTATATATAGGCGTGGCCCATGTTTGTGATCCTGAACAGTTCTGGAATAGTAATGTTTGTATATGCAAGTTAAATGTGGAAGGGGAGCCTTGGACAACGGTAAAGTTGTCTCCGTGTAGGTCACGGGTTCGACCCGTGGAAGCAGCCACTAATGCTTGTATCATTAGGCTAGGCTTTCTACATCACAACCCTTGGGGTGCGGCCCTTCTCCGAACCCTGCGTGAACGCGGGATGCCTTGTGCACTGGGCTGCCCTTTTTATGCTAGTTAAATGTGAAAAAACATGTGCACTCTAATGGTAAGATCCAAATCTTATGTTTTTGAAAGTACAATTTACTAATTTTATCGTGTAGCTTTTTTTAAATTTACTTATTGTGATAAAAATTAAGTTTATAATACATTGATATGTTAAAACGGCAACACAAATAAGGTACTATTATGTTTAACTGTGCACTTCCTACCCTGACTTTAGTCTTCTAAAGTTTACAGGTAAAGTGACGTTGAACCCAGTCAGTTCCATATTGTATCTATCACAATCTAGTGCTACTTCTATGTTTGGAATTTGGTTGGATGGGAGATCCGTGGATCTGCACATGATCATTGATCATGAGCATCTCTGATTGCTTGAATTGTTTGCCCTAGTTTTTGTTATTAAAAAATATAAATGGTTTATGTTCCTGTGTATGCCTCTTGCTGTCTGCTTCAGCCCCATTTAACCTTCTTTTTCTGGATGGTATATTTTTTATAATCAAGACTATGTTTTATGCTTAGTGAGCATAAAACATACTTAGATAATCATCAGAAGATGTTTGAAATGGGTGCACCATATGCGTGTTATTATGTAAGCATTTTCTTAACATCTGGCATATTTTCTAGGCCCTCGTAAAGAAGGACCCTATGAGACGCCAAGTTTTGCGAGTTAAAGGTTGCTTTGCTGGATCAAAAGCTGAAAATTTATTGGAACAAGGGGACATGGTCTTAGCAATTAATAAAGAGCCAGTTACATGCTTTCGTGACATCGAAGATGCATGTCAATCATTAGACAGGTCTGATGACAGCGATGGAAGGCTTGGCTTGACAATTTTTCGTCAGGTGAACCTCTGGAGTATTTCTTTTTCATTTTCTTCCCCAAACTTTTTCATGTATTTGGCCAAAAGGACTTCGCTACTGTTAAACCTTCCTTGCTGTCCTGCTCTGCTCAGTTCTTCATTCTCTTAGATTCTTTTAAGTTATTTGATGAATTCTCAGGGCCATGAAATTGAACTACTTGTGGGAACAGATGTGAGGGATGGAAATGGAACAACTCGTGCTATAAATTGGTGTGGTTCTATTGTCCAAGATCCTCATCCAGCTGTACGTGCACTTGGATTTCTTCCCGAGGAAGGACATGGAGTATATGTAGCAAGGTGAGTAGTTGCTAGGCTGGAAGGCTCGTTTAGATTAAGAAAGTTGGAAGCATGTTTCTTGAGAAAATTACAGCAAAATAATTGAAAAAGGAAATAATTTTCTTTTATGCATTTGTGTTGAAATGAAGAGCAAAGTCCAAATTAAGACTAAAATATATTTTTGTTTCAAGTTTCCTACACCTATTGGTAGACTTTATTTGAAAGAAACCAGAAATATTCTTGTGTTAACCAATTTCCTCATAACTTATCAACTGAAAAAATAGAGTTTATTATAATTATTCCTTTTTATTATTAAAAAGAGAAAGGACGAGATAGAGAGAGTAATTGTTGCTAGTCAGTAAAATTATTAGATGTGCTGAAAAACTATTTGTTGGGCAAGAGAAATCACTGATCAGCATGTAGAAAGGATTTTTTGTTTCAGACAAAGGGCTCGTTGAGCCTTTCTAAATTTCATGATGCATGCATTTGGTAGTGCTTCTAATGTAAAAGAAAGAGAGGGCAGTTGGGCATCTTTTGTTGAGTTAGCTATTAGCTATTTGTTACTATTATTAATGCCTAAAGTAACTCTCAGGTGGTGTCATGGAAGTCCAGTACATCGATATGGTCTTTATGCACTTCAATGGATAGTTGAAGTCAATGGAAAACCAACTCCCACTTTGGATGCCTTTGTTGACGTGGCGAAGGTATGGCTTGTTATTCTGAGATGATTTGTAAACATTGTATGTGTATGGAAAGCTATGAATATCAGCATAAAATAATCCTTACTGATCTTATAATTTTTGGTTGAGATCTTGTTACTATCCTGGTTCTTATGCCTAGCTATTTAACTTTTCCCAGACAATAGAGCACGGAGAGTTTGTCCGGGTACGAACAGTCCACCTGAATGGGAAGCCTCGAGTACTTACATTGAAGCAGGATTTACATTACTGGCCGACATGGGAGCTGAGGTTTGATCCAGGAACTGCTATGTGGCGACGCAAAACAATCAAAGCTTTGGACTCTGGTGTTTTGTGAACTTACTCGGCTGATTAGGTTTTCCTGTGGGGAGTGCAAAATTGGGGAACGTGTAGAAAGTTCACCGGCTGCGTTGGTAGTTACTCTAACTTATTGGAGTTGAAAGTCGCCATACATCAATATGTGCAAAATCATATAAAGCAGGTATCTGGCTTTATATACTATTGTTGTAAATGACCATTTACCGGATGAAATTAATAAGTGGTAGAATTTTAGACAAGTTATAAGTGCTAGCGCTATACATGTCTTTGTGAATCAGAGCATGTAAACCATGAACTAGGAGGGGACTTTTGGCCACCAGATTCTTGGTGATCCCCCTTTTTGCCTTCTAGGCTAAATCCATTTTTTTCCTTGTGTCAATTTAGCTGACAGTGTTAGATCCCATTTATGCCATTGCTATAATATTTTAGAGTTGTATTCCTTCTTTCTGACATCTCCAGAATTTTGGCCAGTTATGACTAACGTACTAACTCGTTGTAGAAAACCCTTGAACTTGTTTGGAGGTGAAAAAAAATTGTATGGGAAGATAACAGTTGGAAGAAATGTGATGTTCTTCAATTTGAGTACTTATTACTTGTACTGTTGCCCTCGGAGAAGATACAGGTAAAAAATAGTGTCTGGAAAAAAGTCATTTGTACTACATTGCACTACAGATGAACTTCCTTCTACCGAAAGCCAATGCTAAAAGAAAATTAGTGTGCTGATACAAAGTCGTACCTTCATTTGGTGCATTACTGAAACCAACTAAGGAAAAGTGTAACTAGTATCAATAACTTGCTGTTCATCCTTTTGATTGTCCCATAATGACTGGCAGCCGATGAGTAATCGGACGGTGGTGGTGGATTCTTGTAGTAGAATGGCAAGTAAGGCAAAATTGGATTAGGAGGTGGAGGGCCATACTCATACACTGGTGGAGGGAAAAAGTATCCACCCGGCAGCAAATAATACCCTGACGGTGGAGGGTAGTGGACTGGCCCTGAAGGTGGCGGCGGTGATGCAGCAGGGGGAGTTGGTAGCTGCAGTGAAGGTGGTGGCGGTGGGCAGTCGGTAGGGGTGGGTGGAGGAAGGCAAGAATAGGGACATTCATTTGGTGGTGGTGGAGAAGCATAGAGGATGCCTTCATTAGAACTTTTTACTTCAAACTGAGCCTTTCCAAAAGAATAACTGAAAGTTAATGTTAGGATCATTAGTGGAGGAAAAAGGTAGAATTTTGAGGCCATTGTGTTTTCAGAAATGGAGTAATGGAGGACAACTGGGTAGAGATATATACATAAAGGAGAAGGGATCCATGCGAGATGGTGGCCTCTGTAATGGAATATAAGGAGGGTACTTTTTTGTCAGCGGTATAGTTGGTTGGAATAAGTGAATTATTATTGGAAACTTTGAAAGCAACTTTGAGTAAATATTTGATTGAATCTCTTACTTTTGAAGCATCTTACGTAAAAATGCAATCAACGGCTTCCTTTTTGCCTTTCTGAGTTAAACTTACATGCATTATCAATGTGAAAATTTACTGTATCATGTCACTTATAGGGTCATTATATGTAAATTGTATGATAGATTAACTGATAACCTTGTAAATATGATAACTAACTTCGCTATTACATGCTAACTACATTGATAGCGTCGAAAAACGTTTTACGCTGTTAATGTATAGTTAAGTCCTTTTAAAGCGGTTTTATTCCCGTTCTATCATAGTACTAGTACTTATTGGTTGCACTCACCAATGTAACAACGTATAAATCGATGCAAACGAAAGTGTCGTTCTAGCTATTCCCTCAACCGTGTTTTATTTATTCATTCTACTATTTAGACCCCAAAGTAAGAGTTATCATGTTGATCTTGATGAAGACTCTTTTCCCCTATAGCGTTAGCTTTCGAATATATTTGGGAGTCATAAAAACAATTCTTTTCGTTTAAATAATACAAAACCATGAAAATGATATGTAGCTCTAGATTTGAAATTATATTTTTAACACCGTGAAATATAAAATACTTGTACATTCTATTCATAAATTTATATCAAGATGAATATTTTTTCAAAATATTCAAGGAAAAAAAAAAGGCGAAGGGATAAAAGATAAAGTTCATGAGCATCAATGCAAGCTTGGCTGCATGTGGCTGAAAAGTGCTTCGAATTTATGTGTATTGGTCTGCCTTTGGAACCCAAGGCAACAATGATTGAATCTTTATAGACTTCATGTTGAGAAGGGACTTTCTTAAAGTGTTAATGAGTCTTTATTCCGTGCAAATTAATGCTTATTAATCTTGTTATAACGAAATAAAGAAGGAATTATTGACTCAATTAGTTGTCACTCGAAACCGCAAGACTCCCTTAATCAGATTGCCACATGTATGGGGTCCATCTCTTTCGTTTTATTATCAATCTTCATATATTCTTGAATTTCTCAAGTTCAAGTTGGTATATATTATAGCTATATACGCATGCACGTAAAATATTCACGAGAATCAAATCTACCTTTATATGTACCTTTAGGTGATAGGTCAATTTCCATGTACAAAGGTAGAAAATCACTCCCTTATATATCCTCACCTGTAATTCTAAACTGTATGAGTTGATTAATCCTGGCTTTGAGTGAGTTATAATGTTATATATGTATCATTTGAGAGTGGGATGCTTAATTTGAGAAAATAAGTTCGTATTATCAAGAAAAAAAGCTACTTTTTCTAGTAGTAATTAGTAAATGAAGACGTACTATTAGCTCGTAAAGTTTGGGAAACACTTTTTTCTAGAGCTTCTGGATTTACTTTTGGTTTAACATATAGTTTCCCGCTCAAAAGATAGTTGGCTCTTTATCAAATTAAAATACGTGTATTGTCTATTTCAGCCTAGCTAGTCTTGTAAACTATTTTTGTGTGTGTGTGTGTGTGTT
>MCJB01025413.1:150321-166703 GCA_002018475.1 Nicotiana obtusifolia | reverse complement strand
AACACTTATATATATATATATATATATACATTATATATATATATGTATATATATATATACAACACTTATAAACTATATATACAATATATACAAACTATATATACAATATATACAACACTTATATATATATATATACACATTATATATATATATGTATATATATAGTTTATATTTAATATATATATATATATCTATATATCTATAAACTATATATATTTATATAAACTATATATATAAACTATAAACTATATATATATATACAACACTTATATATATATATATATATACAATATATACAACATATATATTATATAAAAGGCTTATTAACAGAAATTTCCGTTGTTTTTAAAAATAAAAAAATAAAAAAACCGTTAGGCCCGTTGGGCCCGCGGGCCGGTTCCTACCCACGAGCCTGCCAGGCCCAGGCCCGTCTCAGGCCAGGCCCGCCAGGCCCGTTTGGCCCAGGCCCGTGGTGGGCCACACCCTTAGACTGAAGAGCCGGATAATATAAAGTCGAATCGAATAACGGAAGGCAATATAACAACCTTAACAGAATGCAGTTTAGCTGATAGAGATGTTAAGTTGGGTTCAGATATGTTATATTATGGCTGTCAAGTAAATAATTAATAACTTCTTTAAAACTACATGCGCGCAAAAAAAAAAAAAAAAAAAAAAAAGGATATCAGCATTCAACAATGAACACAAAATATAGAAGAAGGCGTGGAGTTGCCAAGACCTTTGGAATTTGCCGTTTTTCAAGTCCAAACTTTTACTTTGAACGCATTAAGAGAAATGTTTCTAGTGTTTTTCTTTGTTGAGAGACGACTCAAGTCAGCAGAGTCAAGTCAGTACGTATAACACTTTCCTCACGGCAACACTTTCATCCATTCCATTGCAAGGCAGGACTGAGGACCAAGGAGAAGTAATGCCTTGTCATAGTCAATTTAATTACAGCAACGTAGAAGGCAGTAGGAATTTCCCTTGAGGCTATGACTTTTCTGAAATAGTAATATTGGTCTTCCTACTTAATAGTATAAAGCCATAACGCTAGAGGAAGCAACCATTCATCTCTAACTTTGCTTTCTTAATTTCCTTTAATCCCCTTTTCATTTTTCCCTCTTTATTTGCTCTCTCCTTTTCTTTTATTACTTTACTAGGAATCATGGCTGTATTATCAATGAGGGTATTTCTATGTGGGGGTGGATTTCACAAAAGAGAAGAGAAAAAGAACACGAAGAGTAGTGAACGATTGGGTGATAAAAGGCCAATGGAAAGGTTGGAGAGCAGCATAAGTAGTAAAGCTCTATTGATGGTAAAAATGATACCTTGGAGGAAAGTGAAACATGATGATGTTGAAGATGATCAATTAGTAGATTGGGAAGACGAAAATGCACTGTGGAAGAGAACCATTATTAAAGGAGAAAAGTGTCGACCTTTGGAATTTTCTGGCAAAATTTCTTATGATACTAATGGGAATCTTGTGTTGGACTGATTGATGAATTCTTCACTTCAACTTCAACTTCTTTTTTCTCTCTCTCTGCTTTTTACCCCTTCTAGGAGGTGATTGTGAATACTGAGTTGGAGACTCTAATTTACGCAAGGGTAACTAAATAGGACTGAAGTTAGATGTTGTCGAATAGATTAAAACAGTGGATTATGAGTCTAGTACATGCAAATTTGTGGTTTGGAATTTCCTTCATTATAATTTGTGGTATTTGCAGCTATCTCAACAAAACATACCTCTAAACTTTCATTATCATTTCTTTGGATGAGACCAAAAAGTTAGTTGTTTTCCTTATACAATAATACCATGGTATATTATTTATTAACTTATTAGATATATTCGGAAATAACTGAGCTAGACAGGGAAAAATCTACATCTTTCATCTGATGGGGAGCAGCACTGAAGCAAACAATAGTTAGTGCATCACTACCTTTGTGCCCACCAAAATCTTATCTTCTAATTAATATCTTCATGATTTCCTTTCCAGCTTCTGTTTCATTTCAGTCTTGACCTAGACAAAACGGACAAAAACAATCTAAACTCTGGAATGCATACTTTTAATTCTTCTCTAATTATTTTGTTCCTTCCTATACACTTATATAGAAACCGCAACTTAAGAGGATAATTGTCTTTTAATTTTTATTTTTTCCATCGACCGACGACTTTAAGCTCCTAAAATCAAACTTTTTAAACGAAACGGCCCAACACAAACCCTTTCTCTTTTCTTATTTTTCTTGTACTATTGTTCCCATGTTAAGAAAGATATATTCACTATGTACTAATTTGTTTGTCGTAATTTAGCTGAAAACTAAGCTTAAAAAAAATAAGAGCCATTTGGACACAAGACAGATATAAGGTCTCACAAGTGTCCTCGTACCAAATAATTTGTTCTTTGTACTCAATTGACAAGCCATGTCAATTGCAAAATGGGAACATAAAACTATTTTAATGACTTATTATGAAAGATGTTTAATTTTTTCTGTACAAATAAAAAAGAAAATGATGCCAAACCAATTTGGACAGAAAGAACAAACCAAAATAGAAGTGGTACGGATAAGAGCTACATCCACTTGTAAGAGCATAGCCGTCATCCTTGACAAATGGTCTCAAATCTCAATCCTCAACTCTCAACCAAACCACCAAATTAAGACACCCTTATTTTCCTAATTTAAACTTTCGTTAATAGAGAAAAAGAAGGTTAAAAAAATTGAACAAGAAAATCAATACATATAGCAACACTACCACCAAAAAAAAAGATCGTTCCATCAAAACGAAAACAAAAACAAGCAGAAGGTCCTGTAAAATTATATGCATTTCTTGAAACTAAATTTGACCCTATCCTCTGTACTTCACAACCAAACCAAAAGAAAAAAAGTTAAAAGAGGTGCAAACCAAGCAAAAACTAACTGCCATAACTGGAATTTGGCATACAAAGATCCATAATTTTCTCTGCCACCTCTGTTTCATCTCTGCTTTCTTCTACCAGCTTCTGAACTAAACTCCTCGGCAGCTTCATCTTCAACTGAACAGGTCCATTTTTCGGCTTCGAAATCGACAAATCAGAAGCCGATCTTCGTGTTAACATGAGACACTCGAGCCGATCCTGTGCACTCATCTGGACAGCAGATTTCACTCTTCTTGGAACCCTACTAATTTCTTCTTTAGGAAACTGAGGCAATTCTACTAGGAAATATATCTTGTTTGGCTTCAGTTCTTGTTCTGGTTCCAGTGGCTTTGCTCTGACGCCAAACGTCTTCACTGCTTCTGATTCTAATAAAACATGACCTGGGTAGTCTTTTACTACGTCCAAGGTTGTTACTGGTGTCTTTAGTTTCAAGATTTCGCCGTTAATCTTCATCACCTTTGTCTTCTTCTTATTTCCTCCTATGTTGTTCCCCATTCTAACTAGCTCTGCTTTTCTCTCTAGAGAATCTTGCTTTTTTGGTTTAATGCTTCTCCACTTATATTTTGGTATAATTATATGGACAAGTAACTAACCTTTTGTTAGTGCGTGTGCGTGTGAATATGTGGAAATGTACTAGAAAAGGTTCCTTTTATGGATGTTGCATATATCTATAGTATTTAACTGAATCCAATATTTTTAGAGAAACATAAATATTTAAGTAAAAAGTTATTAAAATTTTGAACCTGTAATTTTAAAAACGTTGTAAATTGAGCTTTAAAAATTTAAAGGTTGAATTTGATTCTGATTATTAGTAGTACCTTATTTAAAGGTTCCCACTAAAACCATAATACTACTTTTGAATAATACTAAAGGTGTTTTCACGGGTATTGTGCTGTGTGTGATGATTGTACCTTATTATGGCAAGAGAAATACTTTTTGAGGACGAAGTGGGAAAGGAGTAACTAATTCCATTACGACAAAATTTTATCTGGAACTGAATGGAAAGCAAGAAACGAAACGAAACGAAAAGAGGTTAAGCCGACTTTTTGTAATATATTCACATTAGAGAAGCAGTGGGGAGTTGGATTTTCTTTGGTTTGTGATAATCAAGGCTGGTGGGACTATGCTTTATTAAATTGGATAAGGAGGCACGGTATGGACTGTAGGAGGATTAAATTTTACTTTTTCGTGTACTTTACATAATATATTTTTACACCATTAATTCAAGTTACTTGTAGGAAAAGGTTTATAACCTGAAATACCTATTAGAAATGATTTATTATAACATATATTAAATTATACGGATAATGTAAAAATTCTTTATATGGTTAATGCATATAACTTAAACCTTTAAATTGAATATAAACAGCCTTGCCGTTTAAGGTTGTCACAAAGTCCTAACCAAATTGCTATGAAGATGTTGACAGCAGTGTTTTTGAGTGATTCCAAATTCAAAGTCGAAATCCTCTTTGGTGTGTAAATTAAGGAAGTGCTTGCTTTTGTCACACAAAAATTAAATATTTAGAGGGTGTGCTTTCATAGAAAAGGTCGAAGGAGGATAAGATGTTTCAGTTGGACATACTTGCTATTTAAATGAAACTATAACTTGATGTTAGTTATAAGGTGAGGCCAAAAGAGAAAAGGCAAACAAAACCTCCCACAATTACTGCATTCTGTTGGAATGAATAGTTTCCAACTGCTTTCCAGTGCTCCTTCAACTCCACTTTATTTATCTTAAAAATAAAAATATAAAAAGAGCTAATACAATCTTAGTCTACAGATAGGTGCTGACGTTTGTGGTAATGCTTGGAAATTCTTATGTATTGGATTAAATTAATGAGTTTGCCGAAAAATGTTTAACACTCATTGAAAACATTTTAAGTCCTTTTCACGGAAGCCTTGCAAATTCTCCTTTCTATTCAAGTATTTTATAATATAAAGGATATTATTAACAAATACTGCACTTAGAACAAAAATCAGAATATCTTGTTATATTAACTACGAAAGAGCTCTGTCACAGCACACTTTGCATATTCAAAGATCCACATTTTATTAATGCTTGCGCCGAGGTTATAAATGATCTTCATGTCATGATATATAAAAGGAAAAAAAATGTTAGCTTAATTATAATTAAACAATTTTTTATAAGAGAGCAAACAAATAAATCGATAAAGATAAATTTTGAATTAACGAATTAAATTTTGAGTTCAGCCCAAATTAACCTATTCATTTATATATATTTTTATCAAAACGTTCATATTAACCCAAGCAGATTTTGAGCAGAGTTACGATGTAATTCGTTTATTAATTCAACTCGGTTTAAACCGCACACATTTACCTCATCACGTCAACCCGCACTTACTCATCAAAAGTGGAGTCCTTTGTCTTCTGTGCTCCTTTGGTTGTGGTAATTCGTTCGGCAACAATAAGCCGCTGCTTTCCATTTGTCACATCAGCGAACATCTATTCTCACGTATAGGCTGTAGAATATCAACAATTTAAAGTATAATTATACGGTTGTCGACTGTTTGTCGAGGAGGGCATGGAGCTTGATGATGGCGTCTTCTTCCTTATGCCAAGTTTCTTATGTCTAGACTTAAGTAGTTTATCCATCTTAATTGGCAACGTTTTCCCTGATGATGTAAACCTAATTTGACAGTCTTTCTTTCTTTCTTTTTAAAACTCTATGCTTAGTCAAACACATGCACATAAAATGGACGGATGGATACTTACCTTTCTCAATACAAAAAGAGGGGGGACAGAGAGGAGTAGTACCTTTTGATTCTTCAAGATTTACGATTTATTAGTTCCTTTAGTTGTTGTAGCTGTGTCCCCAAAACTTCTAATAATAGATGGAACTCTTCAGGAACTCTGTACTTGGCATTAATCCAAGGTCAAGCAAACAAAAGTCATATGTTATATAATTATAATCATTTGGATCACTATCTGCTTCACCTCCCAATGTACCTTAGAGAAAAGCTCACCAGATATTGCTAATTCAAACAGTGTCCATAACATTTGTGGAAACCTTGA
The DNA here is from genome assembly GCA_002018475.1 of Nicotiana obtusifolia. Taxonomy (NCBI): domain Eukaryota; kingdom Viridiplantae; phylum Streptophyta; class Magnoliopsida; order Solanales; family Solanaceae; genus Nicotiana; species Nicotiana obtusifolia. The sequence continues at coordinate 160,761 of MCJB01025413.1, read as the reverse complement.
AGAAGATAAAGGACGGCAGTCTGAAGGTCAACTTGAAACTTCACCTGCAAAGACTTAAAGCTGCAATAAAGTCAGTTAAAGATTGTGTTGCAAGTCCACATACCAGCTATTACAACCACAGAGAAAAACCAGAGTTTGCTGTCTGCCCCTTTGTTAGCAGCTGAAACAGGCTTTAACTTAAGCATTGACTAAAGGAAATCCAGAATGTCTCTTTAAATCCTAAAGAGGCCTTGCACAAAGTGGATACCCTAAGCGCAAACTGCGCAATGACAAATATGTTTGAAGGAATGGAGTGGATAACTGCACTGCCTTTGAAGTGGGACGGAATCTGGTGTTGCATATCCAGGAGGATCAGTCAAAATTTCGAGAGTCATCTTTCTGGCTTTTCACTTTTAAATTTTTAAGCAGTCTCTGGATTATATGTATCTTGACAGAAAACAGCTCATTTGCAGTGGGAACTCTTAAAAATACTATTCAACAGAATGAATCCTAGGATGTAAGGCGGGAAAATCACCTACATCATTAGCTAGGACTGCCATTTAGGTGCAAAACATAAAAGCACAACTATACAGGACATAAAGTGGTGGAAATTATTGAAAAAATGCTAGCCTCGTGGAAAATACAGTATCTTTCAGTTGGAGGAAGGTTGAACTTGAGAAACAGTTAGTGCCATTCCAAATCACTCTCTCTCATAATAAGTCAAAATTCCAGTAAAGGTGGACAATAGGTTAGATAGGATTAAGAGACTATCTTTGGGAAATGGACAGAAGCAGGGGCTCCAAACAGAAACTGTCTCAGAAAGTTGTCTACGGACAGGATCAAAGGGATTGGTTTCCAATAATCACATCAAACAGAATGAGGCAACGGAAACCAGACCAGAAAAGGGTGAGATTTATTCTCCAAAAACATAGCTTTTAAAGATGGAAATGGCAAGAGACTTAGATATTTGGTTTGATATTTGGACTGGAAGCTTACCACCCAAGGAGATACTTATATAACACGGAGAATCCTGAAACTATGAAAAACTAAGAATTGTGCACCAATGAGTCATCAACTTAAAAGAAAGCCTCTTTGGTCATGAATTATTGCAAAGCCATTACCAAGAGACCCATCTTAAGTTCACCACCCATCAATTGTGCAGAATTTATTGGTCTATGAAATTCTGAAAATAAAAGCATCAAGACTCTCTTAACTTCTCTTAAAACCCTTAGCAGCAATACCTATTAACAACTGTAGGTAATAAAAAACCTTATTTTCATTAGAATCAAGCATTTAACTATGACACAACCACTTCCTGAACCTTGCAGAGTTTGAGATATCAACTCAGAGTCACATGTGCTGCACTACTCTGTAGTCCTATAGAAAACCATCTCCAAAGGACTCACCCGTGCACAGACCCACCTTTGTGGCTGGAAATGACTTGCAAGACTGCTCGTCATATCCTAATTCCTGAAAGAAAAACATACCAAAAACCACTGCTTTTATCAAAGTTTTTACCACATTTCAATCTTTAAGCATCATACATTCAAAGATGTATGTCATTGTCAATGGATCTTCACTAAACTGAAAAAGATTTAGTTCTTGTGACAAACTGCACAACCACTGAAGTCACATAAGAACCAATAAAATGAAGCAACTCAGAATTATCAATAATGCTTGAAGAGCATTTCATTTATTCCGGAAATGATCCCAATCAATTTTATTAGAAGAAAGCACTAAATACATAGATTTATCGAGTATAACATCATTTACGAATATAATAAAAGGAGCTAATTACAGTCTACAAAAACTCAGAAGGTGAAGCAGCATCTGGCTTCCCAGCATCATTCAAACCCCCCGGATGCAAGTTTTGCAAAACTTGAGCTGACAATGTCCCCAAACCACCACCCAATCCATCATTTGCCGAGCCAAAAAATTGACAGACCAACCGAGCCATGATCCCAAGCAAATTCGTTTGGTTCTGGCAAGCATCAGCATGCATTTGCATCATTTGCTTTTCGTGTTCAATCTGCATATTCACCAAACGCTCCCTCCACTCCATTTCTTCCTCCTCCCATTTCTCCTCCAACTTCATCCTTCGCCTCCTCTCCTCATCGAATTCCCTCTCTAACCTCAACCGTTTCTCGCACTCCCTCTTTGCCCACATCATCTGCCTCTCTTCCAACATCAATCCCTTTATCTCAATCTCCTCATCCCTCTCATCATCTCTTCTTTCCCTGCACAATTCCATTCCTTTCCTTCTTTCTTCTCTCTCCAACATACCCTTATCCTTACTCCACTCCCTCTCTCTCCTCTTCTCTTCCCTCCTCACCAAAACATCCCTTAACTCCAACACTTGCCCACCCATCATCCTAATCCTTTTTCCGCAAAACCCTTTCCTCATTTCCTCTCCCTCCCCACTTCCACCATCCTCATCATCTTCCTCCTCGTTCTCGAACTCCTCACTATCAATCCCAAACCCTAAACCCAATACACTCTCATCACCATAAAGCTCAATGATATTATTATCATTATTGGGGGCATTTTCTTTGGTAATATCCAATTCAACATCCCCAAACACTTCCTTATACTTCAAGAAATTTTCCCAGTGGTTTTCACCATCTTTCCAATTGAAGTCGTTGTTTGAAGTTCTGATTTTTTGCTTGACACCCAGATACTGGTGACGCATGTTCTGAACTTTAATGGACACGTCACGCCAGGACCATTTGAAAGGGAAGTGAAGTGGGTCTTGTAGGTGATGTACGGAGTTGACATGGTCAGCAATAGGTTTGAATTTTTTCTCTCTGGTTTTGAGCTTGGCTAACGTGCCGGAGTTGAGCAGGTCGGAGTACTTTGTCAGCAGAGTTTGTTCTTCCATTTCTGACCATTTCTTGCGCTTCATCTTGTTGATCAAACTGTTGGGGATTTGGAGTTAGGGTTACGCTAAGATTCGGGTCACTTTTTGGGTGGAGAAGAAAGCGGAGCGAACTGTGTCCCTAGATTCGAGGAAAGGCAAAGTGTACACTTTTGGGTCGTTTTTTGGTATTTTGGTGTTGTATTTAATTTTTGCATCTTTTAACCTTCTTATACAGTATTTAATTTTCTGTGTAAGCCTTAATTTTGGTGATTTCATTGGACTGGTTGCCATAAGAGAATCTATATATGCACCAAAAAAATAAGAGAATCTAGATAAGTACTATTTTATCAATTTAAGTTTTTATGTATTTGACACGATACATGAACTTTTAATACTCAAGATCTAGTTGATCGTAAGTTAGCAATTCTAGTATGTTAAAAGGAAAATAGAATAATAATCTGATTAAAATTGTACTAATTACGCGTATATATATATATATATATATATATATATATATATATATATATTATTAGTGTATGTAACTCAAGTCCTTATTTTATTAGGAATAAGAATGTAATAAAATTATATATTAGCAGTAGGAACAAGTATTAATTTTAATTTAATAACTATTGCATAACAGTTCATACATTACCATTAACTACTTTAAAATATATGTATTATAATCTCTACATAACTTATCTTTTCATAATCGTTATCGATTAGTTATGCAAGCATTAAATACATGAATTATTATACCATAAAATAATAATATAAAAATGATCTATTTTAAGATATTTCTTTTCAATATTTCAGATATGTATAGAATATATATTAAAGCAATTACTTCGGCTTTCGAGGAAAGAAGTTGGACTTATTTTTGAATGATAGGATTGAAAAGCCTGCCTTCTACTTACAACGGAAGAACCTTTATAGGTCTCCAAGTTTACTATCTTATCACTATTTGTTGCATTATTTCATTACTATTTGCTATGGCTCGCTGGAAGGATGTCACTATGAAAAGACTTTTCTTTTCGTACTCATCTCCAAAGATAACTTCTTATATATTTTTTTAGGGGTTATTTGGCGGGAATATAAGAATAATACTGAATATGATATATTAGTGATGTGAATATTAATATTGTAGTAATTAATTATATAAATATTAGTTATGTTGAGATTATTTCTTATGATTGTTTGATATGATAATTAAAAATGACATGCATTATATAATTTCTTAAAAAATTAATTTTTACAAAAATATCCTCCACATTCTTTAGACTTACTTCAAAGGCAATTTTATCTTTAGCCATGCTTATGCATGAACTAATAGTCCTGGTATTGCTAATATCATGGTTTGCTATGTATTAATTATACATAGTATAATACCATATATGATGTATAATTAATACTTTATTTGTTATGCATAGGTTGAAAAAGGATATCAAACAGAGGATTTTATAATACCAAAGTTAATACATATATTATTTTCTCTGATACATCCTATCAAACAATCTCGTAGGAATATTCTTTTACTTATATACTATTATCTTATTAATATTTGCGACATGCATTTTATATTTATTCTCATCATATAAAATTGCAGTTACTATGCATGAGTTTATATTAAAACCAAAGAGTGCTTAGTCATACATATATCATTAATAAGATACGATTTTAGACACCTTCGTGTAGACTTTAGTGCTGTGCATGGATCGAATCCGAATTCGATCCGAATTAATATCGGATCGGATCAGATTTTACAGTTTGGATCGAATCAATATTTCAGATTTCGGATCGGATTATATGTATTATTAAGGCTATTGCTAATCTAATCGGCTAATGCATCTCCCTTATCTGCTTCTTCTATGTTATGTGCCAATACAAATATCTCTTTTCTTTTCATCCCTTTTATTAGCATTGCATTTCTAAGAAAAAATTTCTCCGGAGGTTCGAGTTGTTATGCCTTAGAGTTGCAAACTCATATGTATATTTTCTTTGTAAAAGAGGCAATACAGCAAGAAAAATTCATGTTTCTGCAATTATGAGGGTACTATGGTGCCAGTATAGCTAAATCCAGCAATTGTAAAGGTAATAACTTAGAGGAAAATATAAAAGAAGTACTAACTATTCGAAATTAAAGTTTAGTATTTATACATGTCCTAATAGTTTTGGATTTGGGATCGGATCGGGTTAAAATTATACCAATCCGAATATGATCGAATATCCAAAATTTTAATAAACATAATCCGAAATCCGATCCAAATATTCGAAATCCGAAATCCGAAATTGAGCGCATCAATTCGGATTTCGAATATCCAATCCAAATGAATAGCCCTAGTAGACTTCACTGGATAAAACTAACCTCTGTGTTTATAGTATGAAATACCGATCACATTTTAAATGGGTTTTTTGTTGATTCTAAATTCTGCTGAAATTTTGAATCAAATTGACTGTATAGTATATATGACGATCCTTGACTTTACATTATTGCAAAAATTATTCAAAAAATATTCCAAAAAGTAAATAAAAAGAAGAAGAGAAATTACCCAAAAAGGTCGAGCAAAAAATTAGGTAGCACGTTTAATGCTTCATTTTCCCCCAGCCGTTGCAGCATTTAATTGGTAGACCGGACGCCACCTCTCACTTCCGCCTTTCTATAAAGGACGCAGCCCAAACTGAGAGGAATATCTGCCAAAGTGGTGGCGGAACCCTAAAATATCTCAGTTCAAATTTTTGATTCGTAATCATCACTGACATAAATACTGGTAGCACCAAATCAGGTTCACATTCACCTAACCGAGGCATTCAAACCCCACGAAGATTGACCTAACATCAAATCTCCAAGTCTCAATAATTTAAACCAAAACTTTTAATTAATTATTATTGCAAGATGCTGTAAACTGTAATATTAATTAATACAGACAATATTGAATTTCAAAGTTTAGTCCTTTATATATGTTTGTTTATCCACTCATTGCTCGTATTGGATTCAACACAATCAGAAACTTCTCGAGTTTCAGGTGAGGTTCTCTTCCTCCAGAAACTGGGTATCTTCCTCTACTAGTGTGCCTGTGTGCGTGATTTCTGGGGAGAGTAATTGAAGTATTTAATTGCAGGCCTCGGTGCTCAAGGCAATTGCAGATGGCGTCACCACCGATCCTCGCGTTAGCACTGCCATCGGACACCGGTCGTGTCCTCAGCATTCAGTCTCATACTGTTCAGGTACTCCTTTTTTTCATGACTCGGTCATCAATAAGGGCCCTTCAATCCCAAAATTAGTTGGCGTGAGTTGACTAGCTGGAAATTAGAGTATTTCTCAACATAACTTCAATTCCAACAACAAGATAAATGCTATGTAGATCAATGCCAGATATCAGCTCTTTATTTAGGTGAAATAGTCTACAATATTGCTACAAGCTTCCACCTTGTTTGTATAATACCTGCTTTTTCAGTAACTGGATCATTAGTTCCCTGAAACGGCTCTGTCCAACAGTGTTGTCAAAGGCACGCTTAAAGCGTGCTTAAGCCCTGAAGCGAGGCTCAAAACATGTTGAGCGCTTCGCCTCCCTTAGCGGGTGCTTTAGTGTTGTCATTAAGGCTCTAAGGCATACGTTTCCTTGCCAATGAGCGTAATCCTAGAGACGACACTAAACAATTGATATTTCACTTTATCATTAATTTTCTTCAATTTCTTTGTTCATATATTTGATATTCATGCTTATAGATATTAGTCTTGGACTACACATACATATTTGTCGTTTTTCTCCATTTGCGCCTTTCTTCGTTAAGCTTTGTGCTTAAAGCCCCAACAGACCTTAGAGCTTTTTTGCGCTTTTCGCCTTTGATAACGCTGCTGTCCAACGAAGCTTGTCCTGCACGAGTGTCATTTTGCATTGCATAACATGCTACCAGTTGTGAAGCCAATATTTGTGCCTGCTGATAACCTCTAGTTTACATGATCACTTAATTTTGTTCAGTCCCTGACTTTTGAAATTATTTAAAGTTACATTGCACCAATTTTGGGCATGTGATCACTATTAGCTTTGACAGGTTATCGTAACAATCTCTTTTTTCGTAAGCTTCCACCTAAAGGTTTCTCTGGATAGGATTTCTGTTCATTAGGTGTTTAATTGAGACTCCTTTAGTTGAAATGCACCTAAGCTGGTAGTTTTTTCTTCTTCTTTTCATTTTCACTAGGTATTCACTTTTCATTAGGTGTTTAATTGAGACTCCTTTAGTTGAATGCACCTAAGCTGGTAGTTTTTTTTTCTTCTTTTCATTTTCACTAGGTATTCACTTTCTGTGAACTGCCAGAATCTGAATACAACTGGTAGTGTAGCACAACTTCACTTAAACTCTGAAATGGTACATTCAATGATCCATATCTCTTCCACAGTAAAGTGTGGCCATCTAAAAAGATCATTTGAAATGGAAAGATATGGAAGCTCTTTCCATTTCATTTTTTTAGTGATGAGTAACATGTTGGTGTTTCTTTTAAATGTTACTTATTTCTCAAGAACTGGGTAAGCAATTCTTAGAACGTATTTGATTTTCCTCTAGTTCAGATGTCAGCTTGTTTGACGCTTTATCTCTTTAGGAGTCATTTGGTCATCCCAGGGTCTGACTTGTCAGACATTTAGTTGCATATCTTTCAAGATTGTTAACCACCTGCATGGTGATTGATTTGATAAAATTGAAAATTGTGTGCACAGAAGAATAGAAACCTTCATCTGTTAACTATTTACTATGGTGTGGGATTATTGATACTCTTTTGGTGTTCTTCACAATTTATTGTGTATAACAATAATTAATGCAGAGGTTATTTTTCAAATTTTGCTTTTTATTTAGGGATATGTGGGCAACAAGTCAGCAGTATTTCCTCTCCAACTGTTAGGCTATGATGTGGACCCAATCAATTCTGTTCAGTTCTCAAATCACACAGGCAAGCTGCTTATATCACTTCATTCAAAGAATCTGAGGCCTGAAATACGGTGCGAGGTCATCTGTTAACCTGTAAAATTATGTTAACTGGACTATGTTGTGGTTAATCAGCTTGAGAACTCTGCAGGATATCCAACCTTTAAGGGCCAGGTTTTAAATGGAGAACAACTGTGGGAGTTAGTAGAAGGTCTTGAGGCCAATGATCTATTATATTATACTCATCTACTGACAGGTATTTTAAATTTTATTTAGTTCAATGAGTGAATAATCCGGTTGCATAATGTTTTTCTTGATGTACATTCATGCCTAAGGAGAGGTAGAGGTAGGCCAAAGAAGAATTGGGGAGAGGTGATTAGGTAAGACATGGTGCAGTTACAGCTGACCGAGGACACGACCCTTGATAGGAAGGTGTGGAGGTCGAGAATTAGGGTAGTAGGTTAGGAAGTCTAGATTGTTCATACCGGTAGTATTAGTGCGTACTCTCGCTTTCTGTTGGTATTAGGTTTCTATGACTACTTGTTGTTTCTTGCATTTCGGTCATCTTACTATCTTCTTGTTATTTATGCTGCTTTTACATGGCTTCTCAGTGTTGTCCCTTTTTGTTTTTCTTTTCATTAATGTCGTGCTTATGCTTTCTTGAGCCGAAGGTCTATTGGAAACAACCTCTCTATCTCCACAAGGTAGGGGTAAGGTCTGCCACACTACCCTCCCCAGACCCCACTATTTGGGATTATATTGGGTATGTTGTTATTGTTGTTGTTGTACATTCATGCTTATGTTTGAAAGCTGTGATAGCAGAGTGGTAGTTGTTCACGGTGCAAGGTAGAAGGCTAATAGAGAGCTTACAATGTCAACAATCCTTTTTTTTTTATAAAGAATGTCAACAGGCGTCATATTTACCAGTTAAACCTGTATTCTGTCCTTCATGCTATAGCTCCTAGTGCAAATGAAATGAAACTACAGAAGAGTTTCTGTTAACTTGCATAAGATTATTTCTCAAAAAAATATAGGCTTGCATCAGATTAATTGCGTGTTATGTCTTGTGCCAATCCAGTCATATGTCTTGTGTTTTGTGCTGCATTTGTTTGCAATTATAAGAATTCGGAGTTCTTTTTAATTTGTTCCTTTTCTATTGACAGAATTTTTCTTTTCTTTTTCTTATTTCCTTCCCTTTTAAGGTTCTCCTCTTTGTCTGGAATGCTTTGTCGGCCTCTGATGCTAATTTGACTAGCACTTGTAGGTTATATTGGTTCAGTCTCCTTCTTGAACACAGTACTGAAAGTCGTCGATAAGCTTCGGTCTGTCAACCCCAAACTTACATATGGTGAGTATATCCCCACGAACGATTTATTCTGCGGCATTTAGGAAGATATAATCTCTCAAACTTACTGAATTTACAGTACTCTTCATGTAGTCAAGTGTTTCCTTACTTTTGGAGAAGGTGAATTTCAATGCAGTAATTGTTGGTGAGGTTGAGGTTGTCCAATGTTGTCTTAGATGGCTACTACTAGGCTTTTGTACCAAATTGCATCTCTTTCTGGTGTAGGTAGATGTGCATATCACTTATGTTTTTCTCTCTTAGTTCTTTCTGTAATTATGTTGTGTTTGTCAGTTTGTGATCCTGTGATGGGTGATGAAGGTAAGCTATATGTCCCTCCTGAACTGGTGGCAGTATACCGCGAGAAGGTATTTTCTTATTTAATTTCCTTTAACAATTCACCACAAACAAAGCATCACTTGCATTCAGAAAGATACATCATAAGCATTGTGCTGATTTAATCAGGGTTAGAAATGGATGAGAACTTAAACATTTTACAGATTAGTGTTCTCCTAGCTAGTTGTTGTGATAACTTAAGCATGCAAAGGCACTGAGTTTTTTTTTTTAAAATTTAATATATGTTTTTGCAATGAACTGTGCATTTATATCTTGTGATTTATATTGCCCTTAATATACTATGACTCTCTTCCTTTCATAGGCACTGACCCTTTTTTTTGAAAATGTTTTATGGCACTATTTTGTGTTTATAGATTTTTTGTAAGTCATGTCACCCACATCGTTATAGAATTTACCTACTTGCATTGTGGTTGGTGAATGGTGATGGTAAGAGTTATGGTTTTTTCCTAATTTTTTATTATACATAGAGGGGAGGGAAGGGATTACAAGGTGAGGAATCGAACCCCCACCAACAAGGTGGAAGTTCAGTTAGCCAAGCAGCTGGCCACCATAATCCCTCGTTATGGATGTAAAAAAATCTCCTTTTTTAATTTTTTGATTAGACATGCGGAGTTGGATATGATGACATACATGCATTTAGATTGGAGTGTGAGGGTGGCTTCCGATTATTAATTGGTGATTGAGTACTTTGTTCGCTATGGAGTATTAAATGCAGTTGTTTAAGTTTTTCACTAGCTTGATGTGTTTCATTAAGTAGGTTGTTCCCGTTGCTTCAATGCTGACACCTAACCAGTTTGAAGCAGAGCAGTTGACTGGGTCCAGGTAACATTTCCAGAGTCTGTTACTTATCCATAGAGGAAAAAAGCATTTCCAGGGGATTTCACCTGATATAATGAAGAGATAGTTATTTTCATGTAGTCGTTATGATGGTAGACTTGACTCAAGTGTTATGACATTTCTTTTGATTTTTTTTTGGGGTGGGGGGTGG
>MCJB01025413.1:124052-150252 GCA_002018475.1 Nicotiana obtusifolia | reverse complement strand
GGTGAGCATGTGAAGAAAATTTAGTTATAGAGTTAGCCTGTTTGGCCAAAAGTACTTTTTTTCTTTGCCAAAAGTGTTTTTTCCCCAAGTTAAGGTGTTTGACCATGCTTTTAGTAGGAAAAAAAATGCTTTTGAGTAGAAGCAGAAGCTTGTTTATGCGATCTATTCTTTTGTTGTGATGCGCAGGATTTATAGAAGCCTACTTTATAAAAAAATGATATATAAAATAGAAGATTTTGTTTTTCTTCTTAATCTTGTCATATAGTTTGAGCCTCTCCACTGACTAATATCATATATCATATTTATCATGACTCTTACTAGTTTCAATTGACTATTGTTAGTTCTACAAATTTCGAAATTTTATTGAAAATTGAGAAGGGCGAAGCTTCACTTTGCAAAATAGAAAAGAAAGACATAATTTTGTGCGCTTCATTTCTTTTCTTGCAATAATTCTACCTTAGAGAGGTTTTTTCTTTTGACAGTATCACTTCTGAAAAAGATGGGCAAGAAGCTTGCAACATTCTGCATGCTGCTGGACCATCAAAGGTACCTTGACATACTTATAATCGCAAATGTAAAATTCCTAGATTCAATAATATTTAACAACCTTAATTGCAATTACTTTTCCTCCTTGCCGTGTCTCCTTAACAACCTTAATGCACCCTGCAAATGAGAATCAATTAACTCAGTAATTTATGTTTTATCTTGGATTGTTGGAGCACTCCATGGGACTAGATAGTGCAAGTAGGCAAATAACTTCAACCGGGATGAAGTTTTCAGTCTTTATATGTCTTGGCCGACAATTTAGAGGGGCTCTTTAGGTTAATCTCTCTCTTGCTTCTCAGCAACTTACAAGTCATGTTTGGAACATTTTCTTTTCTGAAGCATGTTAATTTTGATCATTGAGAATAACTTCCGCTGCCCATGTCCTCTTACCCCTTTCTTAGACTTTCCATGAGTGTAAAATACCTCCTGCAGAATTTGATCATCACTTTTTAAGTACCCACTATATCTTTTCTTCATATTCTATTTTACTTAGCCTTTTGTGGAGGATGGGTTCACTTTGCAGTTCCTCGAGTTATCTTTCCTTTATGCTTAATCTCAATTCTTCCTTTTTCTTTTGCTCTCACATGGTAGGAGGGGGAGGTGGCCTCACCTGGGAGAAGTTTAATAATCCTTAAGGGCTGATGCTCATGCTTGTGGCCTACCAGTTTTTCTTGGAGCTCTTGCTCAGTTCTCACTCATTTAAAAATTATTTGTAATCTAATATGGTTCTCATTGTAATATGAACATGAAAGAAAAGGGAAGTTGAAGTTCGAGAAAAAAACATTTTGGAGTAAGATAAAATTAGCTATTGGCTCTAAAAGAACAAAAAAAGGTAGAAGGAATAATTAGCTCTGTAGGTTTGATAAAGCTATGTATATGCTGGAGCTCTATTGTTATACATTTTGTAGTCCTTTATTATTTGGAAACACTAGTCATAGCCGTTCACCTTAATTCAAATGAATCTGAATTTGTGCTTGTATAGTTCTATTGGGGGATTAATGGGCGTGAATAAAGTGTAATAACATAGAAGATACATATAGATGATTCCAACTAGTTTGGGATTGAGGAGTATTTGATTGATTGTATAGTTCTATGTTCTACATCACTCCTCCATTGGTTCACTTGTTGATGATTATCCCACTGTTAGTTTCGTGCTAAAACATTCTCTATATCAAGAAAATTACTGGAGTATCAAGGAAAAAAGATAGGAAAAATTTTTCCTTTTTTTTTTGGTTGAAAAGATAATACATATAAATTTCATGGCTGTAGTATCACATTTTTGTACGTAAATTACATCATTCAAGCCTTTATGCTCTTTTTGTCTTTTACGCAATATCATTGAGGCCTTTTATGCTCTATGTCAGGTTGTTATTACTAGCATAAACATTGATGGAAATCTACTCCTTATTGGCAGTCACCAGAAAGAAAAGGTAAATGACATGATCGGCTCATTTGGCATTAAGTGGAATTCGGTCTACCAAATCATACGTTGTGAGATATGTTCTTGATATCATGCACTTTCCTAGAATATATTCCTACTTTCATATGTTCTATCCAAATGTAGTATCCACTTTCCTTAAAAGGAGTTTTTTTTAGTTTTCTTTTAAAGCGAAGGTGTTGTGGACCCTCATTTATTTTTCTCAATATCCTCTTTTTTAATTTCCTGCTAACATTTGTTGTTTCTTTTGCTTCGGTTTTCTTACTGGAGTGCTGTGATATTGTTTGGTGCTATGACTTCTTTTCATCTTTCTTTGAGCCGAGGGTCTTTCGGAAATAGCCTCTCTACCTTTTCAAGGTAGAAGGTCTGCGTACACACTACCCTCCCCAAAACTCACTTGTGGGGTTATACAGTGCTTCTTGTTGTTGATCCTCTATTTTATTTCCAACACCAAAGCTGACTTGTGGTTCCACATTATTCCCCAGTAATTACTAAAAACACTTACTTCAACTTTTATTTCCCAAAAAAAATAACACTGACACCAACTTTTCTCCTTACTAGTAATACTAGCTATAGATTAAAATGGGACCGAGCAAGAAATATTTCATGTTAAATTCAGTTTTATCTGCTGGTCTGCATTTCTTCCTCTTCAAGACGTTCTGCAAATTTCAAATGGTTTTTGCATGTGAACTGTCTATAGATTGTGATGCAGTTCTTTTATCCCCATCATTGCTTTTATGAAACTAGTTAGTCAACTGCAATTTGAGCATCGTCATCTGTGTCTAATTTTATAGTTATTTTGGGATGTCTCAGGCACTGATTTTGTTATTTTGGCTAAAAAAATTGTATCTGATACGAGTATCTAATGTGACAGGGTCAGTCCCCTGAGCAATTTAAGATTGTGATACCGAAAATTCCTGCATATTTCACGGTATGTGTCTCCCCAAGCTACATAATTAAACAAGTTCGTCCCCCCCCCCCCTCCCCCCCCGAAAGTGTTGAATCACGTAAACCTGTGCTTTGTTGGAACAGTTGATAGAGGTTAAACTGATTATCCTTTTCTTTTTGGTGCTCATAGAGAGAAATAATCCTACATTGATCGCGAGTAATGTCATCAATGAGCTTCTTGCTTTCTGTTGTTAGAGTGAGTTCCACAGAGAAACAATTAAAACCACACTTGTTACGGGCATGTGAAAAGGAGGAGTGTAGATGCCACCATAAGGAGGTGCGAGAGGTTGTCCATGGTAGGGCGGGGGAGAGGCAGAGGTAGGCCTAGGAAGTATTGGGGAGAGATGATTAGACATGACATGGCACACCTTCAGCTTACTGAGGACATGACCCTCGATAGGAGGGTATGGAAGTTGGGAATTAAGGTAGAAGGTTAGTAGTTAGGTGGGAATGTCTCAATTTCATGTCGGTCGCATTATTATTACTCTTTTATTTTCATACATTCATATCCGTAGGTTTGTTTTATCTTATGTTGATCCTTTCGCTTCGATGTTTCTATCATCGTGTCTTCCTATCACCTTATCTTGTTGATGTTACTACATGTTGTGTTTGCTTCTTTTACTTTTATCTTGAGCCGGAGGTCTATCGGAAACAACCTCTCTACCTTCACAAGGTAGGGGTAAGGACTGCGTACGCTCTACCCCCAGACCCTACTTTGTGGGATTACAGTGGGTTGATTGTTGTTGTCGTTGTTGTTCTTGTTTTTACCGATTGATAAAGTCTGAGCATCCTACCCAAAAACTATTCTGGAAGCCATTACTTTATCCATGAGAGACAATTAGTAACTAAATGCACTCCCCAACGCGTGACCCTGTCAGGGTGTTCACACGCGATCTTTTAATTCGTATCATAGGTGGGAAAATGGGCTTGCCAAAGTTGGCACTGACACAATGTGAAAGATATGAGTCTCCAATTTCAAACTTCAAATCAATGGGTAGAGTTGTCCAAAATCTTTATAAATCCTGTGGAGGCACTTGCAAAACCCATGAGGGACAACTAGTAACTTACAATTACTTGCCTATCAAAAATTAAAAAATAAATAAGAAAATAACTCAACAGTTGCAACTTCTCAGAAATCCTAGATACGGCAGAAGCTTTAGCAAACTTTATTTTTCCAAGCCTTCTTTAATTTAGGAGTTTCAATGCTTCTTTTTCTCTTTTTTTTTTTTGGTTGATGGGAGCTCTTATGCATCTATTGCGCACACATACATACACAGAGAGAGACTTGCATCATCAGCTATGTATCCAGTTATCAAATACTTCTCATTGTGCTTGATGTCAACACCTGATTATTCCTGTTTATTAAATGTACGTGGGTTTATTAAATGGTATCAGGGCAATCATTCAAATTTCAGTTTGAATGACAAGCTGGCTGGTTGTGCACATTTACAGCAGTATAGAAATGCCAGAAGTTCTTTTTGCTTTCTAATGCTGATGCTCATTCACCCGCAACAGTTCCTCTATACATGACCCTTGTATATTCATTCAATATACACTGCATGCTTGCAGGGAACAGGGGATCTAATGACTGCGTTGTTGCTTGGATGGAGCAATGTAATGTTTAAACAGCTTAAAATAGGTTTTTGAGCTTTATTTCCCACAACATATGTTTCTGATCTTAATTGCTCTATTTCATTCAGAAATATCCTAATGACCTCGTCAAAGCGGCAGAGCTTGCTGTCTCAAGCTTACAGGTACTAATGTGCTTCCCTGTTGTTTGTGGAGATCCACTCATAAAAATTTTTGAATGTGGAGACTGAATGACTCTGTTAAATTGGTTATTATGATGACATTCGGGACTAGTTTGATTGCACTGACATGATTTTTGGATGTTTGCTGCATCACTGTGCTAAATTTATAGGGCTATTGCACTTCATTAAGACCAGGAATTGTATAACAGCTATGAGCTTTCAGTCAGATAAACTTATCAAAATTTATGCATAGAGGTTGCTGTTATACTTTTTGATTAACGCAGCTGCTTGCCTTGACTTGTGCCTAGAACAAAATGATGGAAATCCTTTGTTATGCAACCTAACCTATTTTCTCAAAATATGGATACGATGTACACAATGCATGCTCAAGTGTTAAGAATGTTCGTGCTATGATGAATACCAGTTGCTTGCCCTTTTGTTTAAATCAATGCTATTTTTGTTGCTTGACGCAGGCACTTTTATTGAGGACACTAGCAGATTATCAAAAGGCTGGCTATGACTGCCAGTCAAGCAGTCTGGAGATTCGGTTGATACAGAGCCAAGATAACATCCGCAACCCAGAAGTTAAATATAGAGCCAAAAGATACATCTAGATGTCTGTGGTGTCGTGTCATCTATTTATTGCTTTTAGAATTGTCATTGGAATGAAATACTTTAATTTGTACACTATAAATAAAAGTGGGCGCATTTCTCTTTTGTTGTTGAGGTATTCACATCCCCATCCGCCAAAGAGTATAGGTGGAAGAAATCCAAGGAGAATGGACAATCCGGGTAGGGGCAGCTCAAGAGGGGGCTAGTAAAGCCTTCGCTTTATACACCAAAATATTGAGGACTCAAAATTTATAGTAGATTTTATTTATTTTCGCTTAGACAACTATTGAAGTTTGTAGCAAAAGCATACAAAATATTTATAAGAAAGATAGAAAGAAGACTGCTTCTTTGTAATTGACGGTGTCTAAAAACCACTCTTATGAAAGGAGACATGAGAATTTGAGAAAAATAATAAGTATTGCCTTAACTTGGTATGTTTTTGAAATCGTAATAATCAATTCGACAATGATGGTTAGACTTGCTCTCAGAATTAAAAACTCTAGGAGAGATTGTCAAGTGAAAAATAATACTTATAATTGATGATATATGTATACTAATAAATTGCTCCTCTATAATTTCAATGCTCATTTACAGTATGAAAAAAGAAAAAGGAATAGAACAATGGTTTGCATGAAGTGTTTAGGATCGTTCTTAGTATTTTAACACCACTAAGAAAAGCATTTACAATAAGTCTTTAGAGCCTAAGAAGAAAAAAATACTTTATTTGGGTCAAAAAATACTTTTTGAAAAAATTGAGATGTTTGGCCAAAAACGAAAAAATGCTCTTGAGCATAAGTAGCAGCAGTTTTTCTGCTTTTGGGAAGAAGCTACAAATTCTAGCTTCTTCCAAGAAGCAAAAGCTGAAATAAATTTATTTAAAACAAAAATATCCTTACATTAAATTTGTATTTTTCAAATTATCCCTCATTAATTTAACATTTCTATTTTTTTTCTTTTTACCATACATTTTTTTCTTTTTATTTCTCTTTCTCCTATTTCTCTCTGAATATTCTCTCTATGATAAATAGTTCTCTTCTTTTATATAATGATTTATAAAAATATATTTTTAATTTATATTGAATGATATATTTTGATATATTTAAATTATCTTGTAAACAATAAGTAATATTAGATGCCCCAATATTATTGTTTTGGAATAACTATAAATTATTAAAAATTTTAAATTATATTTTTATTATAATAAATATTTAAATTCATATTTTTTTTAAATAATAGTAATTGCAAACTAAACCTTTATGTTCCTTTTTCGTAATTTGATATTCAAAAGTGCTTTTTGGAATGATTGACCAAACATAATTTGCTTGCAAAAAGTACTACTCAATGAATTGGCCAAACATAAACTGCTATTTTGTAAAAATAATTTTCGAAAAGCACTTTTGAACAAAAGTATTTTTAAAAATAAATAGTTTTTGACAGCTTGACCAAACAGGCTCTTATCAAAACGACTCCGAAGAAATTTAAATACTTAAAAGAGTTTTGAAACTCGTGGTCTGATATAAATTAAAAATAAAATAAGAATTTTAAATATTTTCTTAGCATGATAGGGCTAATTAGAATTCCTTGGAAAATAAAAGGGGAGTCATTGTAATTGTTAGTCTCAGGATGGCGTGACAATTACAATTGAGGGGCAGAACCTGCAATTTTGGCTAAAACATCGGCGGCACATTTAAAGACGTTTCTCGAACCCGGACTCGCGGGAGGCAGAGAAAGGAGGAGAGTTTCTGCCAAAATAGCTTGGAGAGGAAACAGAGCTAAAAAAATGGAACCTGAAGCAGCGCTAGAGTTTGTGAAGCAGGGTGCTACTATGCTACTTCTCGATGTTCCTCAAAACACCCTCATCGGTATTGATACCCACGTATGTAGTGCTTTTTGGTGTTTTTTTTGGTGACAATTTGATTGATTTGGTTTTTATTTGGAGTAGTTATTTTTTTCATTTGCAGATGTTTTCCGCTGGGCCTAATTTCAAAGGCGTGAAGATGATTCCTCCTGGCGTCCATTTCATCTACTACAGTTCATCCAACAGGTTAGCTTTTTGTTTCCTTGAATTTTAGGAACTAAAGCTTCTAGAGTTGTCATGAACTGTGGTTTGTAAGTACTTATTAGTATTCATTTCTGCTGTAAGAATCCGTTTCTGTTGCCAAACCTTATATTTTTTTGTACTGTGTTGTTCTTTGCTGCTCTTTTTGTGGGGTTCCTTTCTCTCCTTAGGAAACAATATGATTAGTAACAGCTAATGTTGCCTTTCTTTTTGTGAGTGCAGAGAAGGAAATGAGTTTTCACCACTAGTTGGTTTTTTCGTTGACGCGAGCCCTTCAGAGGTTAACAAAACATCTCATTTTCCTTTTCTGCATTTTTATGTTGATCCATTTATGTCCGTAATTGTTCTGAGCTCTTTCGATGTTGATAGCTAGATAGAGCTTGTACAGTTTTATGTTGCCAGACCATAGACACGGATATAGTTATATTATCATTGATCCCCTATATGCTAATCTCTTGCTTCTTTTGCTGGCTGCTTTCTTTCCGTGTTTCAGTTATTCATTTTCCATTGGTGTACTATTTGTTTTTCTTTTCTTTTATGTCAAAGTATTTTCTGGGAACTTGATCTCTATCTTCCCGTCGTAATTTAGCAGGTAATTGTCAGGAAATGGGATTCAAAGGATGAACGATTTATCAAATTATCCGAAGAAGAGGTAAGTTCTTCGAAGAATTTTCGTTACTTCTCTAACTTAGCCCAGAACATGTTAGATAATAAGGTGGAGTAAGGCCAACCGTATCTCCATTGCCACAATAGCATCTTTTCTTACTACCATTTTAGATGTTCGTGGAATCGTCCCATGGTTATTTTCCTTGATAGATGACGTTGTTGGAATTGTTTCCATGATTATGAAAGCAAATAAATTCATGAAGAGACCACTACTATTTATATGTCCTTCAGAAATGAGAAATCTTACTTTCCCATTCTATCTCGTGCGAATCTTGGAGACGAGTTGGAAAGGATGGAATTGGTTAGCTGGTTTCTTACTTCTATTAGTCTTAGCAAGCAGGTTGTCCATAGTTCATCCAACTCAATTAAATGAACAATAATGAACATATAATATCACTTGCATATAAATTTATATCTTTCATACACCCATCCTTTTCTGACATGTTCTTTTGATAATAAGATAACAATTCATTAATCTTCCAAGGGACTAATTACTGACTCGTTTGACTGATAAGTGCAAAAAGTTGGTGTTATGAGTGCAAGTTGAGCTCTTCTATTTTAGTTACATGTCCTTAGATGTGTCAGGCCATAATTCCTCCAGGTCTTTGCTACATATGAGCTCTCAGCCTGTTGAGCTTCAGCTTGTCTACTGCACTGTTGAACTATGAGTTTCCATGTGGCGGTTAATCGTTAGTTCTCAGTGACGTAATTCTAGCATGGCACTGGTTTTCATTTAATGCAACATTATTCTTATCGTATCTATGGTGTGGATGTTGATTGCTTCAGAAGATTTGTTTCTTGCCAAAAAATGATTATTTCCCGTTTATTGAAGGAAGAGAGATATGCTCAAGCGGTAAAGAATTTGGAGTTTGACAGACAACTTGGCCCTTATGCATTGGATCGGTACGGAGATTGGAAGCGTTTATCTAACTATATTACGAAGAATACCATTGAAAGTATTGGTGAGTACACTGCTTTTACTTTGTCTCTTAATGTTTTGACAATGAGAACTGAGGGGAGCATCTGAGCCAAAGATGTTGAAACCTTGTTTGAGTTGATTCTAAAAGAGCTTTCAGCATATTAATGCGGAATATAAACCCAATAAGCTGAAATGGAGACTTCAAAACTTCTGTTTGCACTCTGGTCAGCTTTACAGCTTCCTTGAGTTTTTTACGAAGGTTAACAGCTTCCTTGAGTTATCAGCATATTAATATGTTCTGAGTATTTTGCTTCTCAATTTTGTTAAGTTGAGGGTGTTGGTTGGTGTAGATCAATGCTCCAAAACAAGATTTTCTCAAATCAACAAAAAGATTATTCATTTACAAGTCAAGTTGCCTTTTCTGCTTACTGGATGGGTATTTTTTTCTCATATGCTTATTTTTCCTTTTTTTTATATTGAATAATTGTGTGGTGGTTTTCACGATTTCTTGAACTTGTAATTTTCGTTCTCTTGTTCTCATCTCAAATAGCATCATGATTGATCATGGGATGCTGCAGCATCTTATGTGTGTTGTTTTCAAGTTAAAGAATGAAAAAGATTGATTGTAGGAAAAAGAGAAAGATAAGTTTGAGGGTTGTTCTAACAACCAAGTCTTAGGAAAAATCTAGTCTTAGAATGAGGGTTTGTTCCGCACCAGACATATAGAAAAGAGTTGATGCATGGACATATGAGTTAAATGAGAGTTTGTACTTTGTTGATGGTACCACTCATCCCATGAATAAGCCTTATATCAATTGGATAAATAATCCCATCAAAAAAATGGAAATGGAAATGAAAATTATGTACCAGATAAATATGACTCTTGCAGCGTAAGCTAGATAGACAGGTATTAACTTTGGGAATGCGTGAGAGCAATGTCTCTCAGCCCTTGTGTTTTTGTGCAATATGATGGAGCCTGATTTGAGATGACACCTAATCCCATTAGTTATGTGCCTAGGGATCCCATTGGTAATTGTATACCATTATTAATTCCATTAATTGTGGGATGCGATTTCCCAATCCTTGCTAATGTGAGATCTACTTAGTTGAATTCATATTAAAATAAACAACAATATTGTGATCCTTTGGATTCTTTGACCAGCCAAGTGGAACTGCTTCAGCTAGTGTGTTTCATGTCATAGATAATGGCTATAAAACCTGTGGGGGTTCTTCATCTCTGCCTGAGGAAATCAAAATGTGAGTTACTCTTAGCAATTTTTGGCTAGGCTGACAGCAACTATTCTTACTTCTACCTCTGAGTATGTGTTTTTGTGTGTGGGGTCATTGCTCTTTCTTGTTTCTCTTTGCAATATGCTTCACCAGTTCTATCATTTGGCAGAACCTATTGGAGGAGAAATCACAGTTATTTCTGAATCTGAGGTGGTTGAGAATGTTCCTAAGACAGCCATGGAGAAAGTCTTGGCTGAACAGTTGAAGAGTAGCAAGTTCTCGAAGCCTGTTGAGAAGTCGCCTAGTAAAGGTTGTTATTACACCTCAATTCCTCGTGTTATCAAGCAAAAGGGAGCTTCAGGCCAAGAGCTTACTAACATGAATCTTGACAAGGTATTTGTCTCAAATCTGCATTATTTGTGTAAAATGACAGTATCTTTATTTTTTCCTTTTGCTTTTGAGAACAACTTTGGCTTTTTCCTTCAATGAAGACACAAATATTGGAGACTATTCTGATCAAGCAACATGGTGATTCAGACGATTCACTTCTGGGAGAGTTACAATTTGCCTTTATTGCGTTTCTGGTATCAACCAGCGGTTTCACCTTTTCGTTGTTCTTATATTCTTTATGTGATAAACCAACTTAATTAAGAAGACAGTTCTTGAAGTTTAATGTGTGAGCAATTTACAGATGGGACAGTCACTTGAAGCTTTTCTGCAGTGGAAGCTTTTAGTTAGCCTATTACTTGGCTGTACAGAAGCTGTAAGTATGCGTCAATCCCTCTGCTTGTATGTGGCTAGCGAGATCTTCGTCTGTACTTCCATTTCCCGATGCAG
The DNA here is from genome assembly GCA_002018475.1 of Nicotiana obtusifolia. Taxonomy (NCBI): domain Eukaryota; kingdom Viridiplantae; phylum Streptophyta; class Magnoliopsida; order Solanales; family Solanaceae; genus Nicotiana; species Nicotiana obtusifolia. The sequence continues at coordinate 139,246 of MCJB01025413.1, read as the reverse complement.
AAAGGACCTAAATAATACAATCCAAGTTTACTATCTTGTTCTCATTTGAAAAAAAAGGTTGGGAAGGAAATGGGACACTAGAGCCTATAAGAGGCTTTAAAGCTCAACTTTACATCACTATCATGTCTGGAAATAAAACATCACTACCATTGCATAAGGGAAGATTTGCCTACAGTTAGGAAAGATTAGAGGTGATGGATCATCCCTTCCTTTTTCTTTGATTGGGATTTTGTGATAGAAGCTTGTATAGTCGATTCCCTAATTTATGTATGGTGGGAATCATGCTGCTAATACGGCCTAAATACAATTGAGTTTTACAAGATTGTTCAGTTGCCCTTTCAATTCTTTGGGAAGAATATGAACATATAGCCGTTTTAATTGCTTAACATCCGCCAACTGCAAGAGAAGTTTGGATAAGGTTCACATCTCCCAACATGATTTGAGAATGTTCAAGTTGCTGAAGTTAGTAGTCATATGATCCTATTGGGGAAGAAAATATGTGAGATTACTTGGACTTCTACTTTTTCATGGTAACTTCGATTCCTGTAATTTAACAATGAGCTCTTTTGGCTCTTTAATTGTAACTTAAGATTATGGTGTATTTTTGATAGAATATAGAACACTGTAGTTCGTTCACACTTCCCTTGATATCCTGAAAAAAGACCAGAAAGATTTTGGATTCCGGCGTTGAGATATCCCTTTTAGTATCAATAGGTGATTTTTATCATCTTGATTTGCTGAGCTATTAGCGAGTATCTTCTTCAATTGGAGGTCCTTCAGCAAAGTCATATTCTTCCTCTGATATTCCTATTTATTATAGTCAGCAAAATGTACCGCTGAATTTGATCTTTTAGCTATTATTTGCGCAAATAAAGTTGTGTTTCTGTAGAAACAGTATCTATCGACTCCTTCCCCCCACGCCCCACCCCTCTTTCTGTTTTGTGTGATCAATGTGGATACTCAGTTATGCTTTCAGATAAAAGTCTAAGTTGTTTATGACTATAATTTATCTTCATGCCCAGTTTATGTGAATTGCTTAAACAACCTACATAGTGGTCGTAGGTGTACTTTCAAATTTATGTTTAGGTTAACCATTTATATCTTTGCAGCCTCTACACACAAGGACTCAGCTCTTCACCAAGGTAATTTTTAAAGAATATATCATTTCTGTGCATGCTGTCATATAGAAAGGTATGTACCTTCCAGCTCTGTGGTGGGAAGCCTGGGCCTATGGAATAATTCAGTTTAAGGTTTCACCTACGTTATCATTGCATTTCCACAACTCTGTCCAACATAAGGTAAAAATGAGAAAGCGTATAAGTTAATACGCATGGTCAAAGCGAGAAATGCCATTCCTATGAGGTTTTTTTGTTATTTCACTTTATAAGGAATTCCTTTATTGTTAGAGTGATCTTACTGTAGTTGTGCAGAGGCATTTTAAGCAATACGGGGTTTATGTGAATTTTCTTGCTCTTGTTAATGAACAAGAATAAACATGGACAGCGGTATGGTACTATACTTCTTGGTGTGAAGTTGGGCAGATGAACATAGTGGACCTGTGGTTGTATCGTGTTAAACTTTGTATTTAGCATCAATAACGTAGTTTTGCATTTAATGTGTAAAATATGGTACCCTACTTTCTCTAGTACGTCAGTTGAAGATCGGGAATAGTGGTAGTGTATAATTTATCTTTCTGATATTTGATTAAATCCCACTGAAAATGGAATTGATGGTGTACACTATTAGTTTTTGATGCAGCTCGAATCTCAATATTGCATACATGTCAATATGAAAAAGATGCCTTCAGTTTATTTTGAGTTTTTCATCCTTTTAGATTTAGACTCATACATACTGATTCATGCATTCTATATTTATCATCAGTTTATGAAAGCAATATATTATCAGTTGAAAGTTGGATTTCAAAAGGATAGTAAGGATACTGGCAGGGCGGAGAAGGGTGCAATGACATTGTTGGATGAGTCTTTGCTGTCTACTGATAACTTCCTGCGTCACCTTTGTAAGGTAAGAATCCAGTTCCCCTAACAGTGTATGCTACTAAAGTGTAGGTAAAGCATCTCAAGGTCAAATCCCTGGTTTCTTTGGACAGTAACATTCTTCCTAGAAGTAAAAACTCTTTGACACATCTTATAAGTGTTGTTTTTTAATGGGGGATATCTGTGCCTGACTGCCTGGTTTCTCATCTCAATTATTCCATCGAGTACTAGTCACCTAGGTTTTTATGCCTCTGCTGGGATTTGAACCCTGGTCACTCATGCTTTTATTTCACTTCATTAACCGCTAGCTCACAACCTTGGTTGCTTGTAACGTTTCACTATGACTGGTCAGGCACTTACACTTCCAAGGAATATGGCTGTGGATGGTTTTACTTGTGATCACATAAATCGTGATTATGATAGTTTGGTTGAGCCATCTTTAATAAATTGATTTCAGGATTTCTTCTCATTGGTGCTTGATGCCCCCATGGTTGATGGAGACCTGCTGACTTGGGTATGCCTCCAGAGACTGATCCTTTTTGATTCTTTGAAATAAATTTAGATTTTCTTTTTGTGAACAAGTGCCTGTGAATAGAGTCAGAAGCATTCTTTATTATGAACTGTTGCATTGTAGTTTCTACTAGTGTCTTTTGCAAAACAAATGAATGGATTTTATGGGGAGGAACAAAAGGGTGATGCCTCATGCCTTAACCCTACCCTTTTGCAAATCTGAGAACTGGCTGAAGAATCGTCACCTAGGTTGTTAATCACATCTAACATACTTTTTCTCTGATTATTGTTGTTGAAGTAGGGATTATTTATGATGAATAAAGATCCGTCGAGAGCACTTAAAAGGCATCTAGAGCACGAGAAGCTAACTTGGAGAAGGTGATGCTTATTATATAGATTACTTTCGACTTGAATGAGAGTCTACATCTGTCCTGTCAGTTTGACCATGTCTCTGGCTGTGTTGCTCGGATCCTCTAAAAAATGCCGCTGGGTTTGTGTTGGATCCTCCAACAGTAATGCATTTTTGGAGGATCTGACACCCGGGGTTGGGTTGCATGATCCAAGCAACATAGGTCTCACTGATGAATTTAGTATATTTTCTTAAGCCTTTGTAGATTGAAAGTTGTGAACCTTATAATTATTTGTAGAATTGACAAACAGGGTGTCAACTTCACAGCTCAATTTCACCATCAGGAAGGATAATCCTATTTCTTTTTGTCCTTTTCCCTTTAGATTGTTGTACTTATGCCAAAGCTATGTGTTCTGTCCATGTGCATTTAGTATTCTATAAAAATCTCTTGTGAACTTCGATGCTCAAGTACTTTACTATCTCATGGGAAGCACCGAGTATAATCCGCCTTCTGTTCCTTTAGACATGCAATTCCAGATTCATTGAACAACTACTTGAAATGCAAGTAAATAAGCTTTCCTTTTTAATTGGCTATCTGAAGTTGACAAATGGTGTGCTTTTCTTGTTTGAATGATAGACTAGAAAACTGAGAGAGCTGCTTGAGCAGACTCTTGGATGGGACTTCCAGCAGAACAGTGCAGTTGATGGAATGTACCTTGAAGAAGATGATGAGGTTTGTAAAAGTCAGATGCTAGTTTTCTCTTTTTCCCTTTTTTTGGCTCTTCACCCTGAATAAGTCGTTCTGACTTCTGCAGTTTGCTCCAGTGGTGGAGATGCTAGATGATCCAGACCACACTGAAATACCATTAACATGATAGGTGGAGATGCTATATGTCCACATCACACTCAAGCACCATCAGCATGAATAGGAAAAGTGATCCAAATGTAGTTAAACTGTATGCCGATATTGATGGAGCATGTTTTTGGCGAGCTGCTGTTGAAAGATTTTGATCTAGTAGGCTAACCAACGCCGGCTCTAGGATAAGGCACGTGAAGCCCTTGCCTTAGGCTTTCAAATATTTGAGGCCCCAAAAATATGAATTATAGCTCTCTCCGTTTCAATTTACGTGAACATATTTCCTTTTTTAGTTGGGGCTAAAAAGAATGACCCATTTCTATATTTGGAAATAATTTACTTTATGCAATGATTTATAACCACACAAAATATATGTGCTTAATTTTACATCACAAGTTTAAAAGTCTTTTCTTTTCTCTTAAATTTCGAGCACAGTCAAAAAAGTTCACATAAATTGAAACAGAGGGAGTATTATATTATTATATAATATATATACCTTATATTTATATAATTATTAATAAAAGATTTTAAATTTTAATATTCTTTTAAAATTGGTAGAGTTAGGATTGAGTGAGAACAAATAATATATTTACTTTCTCATCAATTCTATTTTTCTTCTTTTATGTATAGTTTTTTTTTTTTCATTTTCTTACGATTTTACTTTCTAATTTCAACTGGTTGCTCTAAATTAGCTATTCTTTTTGTCATATTTGGTTGATTCAAACATTAGAAAGCAAATTATTTTGTGTCTCATTTTTTTAAACTAAGAAATCCTTGAGGCAAGTGTGCAAGGTTCAAAACTTGATAAATAATGGGTTAACCCATTTATAGGTTTTACTCAAAATCCATATTTTTGTTTAGAGGAAAGTTTAATACCATGACTTGTGTCTAATCCATACGTCATGAGTTGCGCTCTCACCAAAATCAAATTATGTAGGTTTTTTCTTTGTCTTTCATTATTTTATGAAAGAAGTTAAAAGTATCTTTTAATATTTTGGTTTTAGGCCACTAGTTCCGTTAAGATCATTGTGTCTTCAACCAGCTTCACTCGCATTTTATAACTGAATGATACATTTATTGCCTTTAATGTTCTTGTCATTGTTGTCTTATCTTAATTAAGACTACGTAAAATTTGATGAAAATGTCAGGGGTAGACTGATGACTCAAGGGGAGGCTAGTAGGGGTGTCAAATGTTTGGTTCGGTTTGTTATTTTATAAAATTTGTATCATACTAATTTTTCGGTTATTCTATTATGTATAACTAAAATTAGACTTTTCGAAACCGTCCTAATTATGTCGGTTTTTCTTCGGTATTGGTACGATTTGGTTAATTTTCGTTAATATTTTTTAAATGTCATGTAAAAGTTACTAGTAGAAGTAGTATGCAATAAAATACGTACTTTTATAGGATTTAGCAAACTCTGTAGACATATTTACAGCTTAAAATGTGATGAATTAAGAAAACATGAAAGATGATTAGAGTATAGATCCAACAACTACTCTATTACAACGTAAATGAAACTAAGTAAATACTAAAAAAATATAATTCACATGAGTGAAAAAATATCAATCAAGTTGGGACTCAAGAATAAAGTCTGATTAAATAATCAAAAAGATAAATTAAAATTATACGAAAGGAAACATATTCAATACATTATAGTTTGCTGCTCATAATCGCTACAATACCTTGTGTCTTACTCGTGAATAAGCTGGAAATAATTTAGTTTCAATAGGAGTAGCATAAGAGGTTTGAGAATTAGGATTTTGAGTTTATTACCTGTTGGCTCGTAATAGTTTCATAATTTCAAGGCCCCAGAAAAAATTTAATGCTTTATTATTTTTAAACTTTAATATAAATATATTTTTCATATTGTAAATTTATTCGCTAAGGTTTGATATTTTTTCGGTTTATTTTCATAAAATAAAAAATCTACCCTAATTATCGGTACAGTTATAAATTTATATAAAAACATATGGTTTTATTACAAGAAACCTAAAAATCGATTCGGTACGGTACAGTTCGGTCAGTTTAGTCTATTTTTAAATATCCATTGGCACCCTCTAGAGGCTAGTCAAGCTTTGATTTAGGACCTAGAGATTTTTGAGGCCCCAAAAAATTTTAAAAGTGATTTTATGATTTAATTTTACTTTAGATATTAAAATGTACAAAAATTTCATAAATAAGAAAGAAAGAAAGAAAGGCTGTTTAATCTTTAATAGTAAAAATATGTTAGAACTTTGAATTAAATTACTTAAATTTTTATATAAGTAAATACAATTTTTTTACAACAATATCAAAGGATATATATTGTAAATACATGTCTATTATTTTTAAATTATTGTTTACTAATATAAATAATACTATTACTACGTGAAGTTAAAGGTTTTAGGTTATTTAAGAATATTATACAATAAATAACAAGTATAAAAGAAATGGCAACACTAATTTTTTTGCTTGTGTGTGTGTAAATTCTAATATAAAAAAGTAAAGTCCCCTTATTAAAACTTGGCTTTACTCCATTAATTTTATTAAACCGTCCTTAAGACTACAAGCAACAACTCCTATTTATGTGAAAGCGTGTGGATCAACATAAATGGTGCAATGTATCCAGTCAGATACCTGAAGTTAAATGTGGAATCAGAATGTTGTTTTGCTGCTTTACGGAAGTATGATTAATTCTATCGAAACTATTGAAATCATTAAACGACATCAATTTTACTTGGTAAATTCCTAAAAATGTTGAATAAAAATTTAAAAAAGAATAGTGTAAATTCCTAAAAATGTTGAATGTTCATTCTATTTTGTTAACTCAACAACGGAATTCCACATAAGTCGACATAGCCTTAAATTATTTAATCAGTTATTATTTAAAGGAACATTTTATATATTCCAAGAGAATCCCTTGGAATTAAAATTGGAAGTCTATTAATCATTCAGCTATGCAGTATTATTATTCAATTGGAATTTGTATTTAAATTTCTATTTGTATTAGTTACCTTTAAACCCCAAAAAAATGCATACAAGTTTGGAGTTTGATGCTTGTCTTTTCAGTTTATTAACCCTTTTTAATAGTAGTAAACTCTAATTCAAATGATGTTATCGCACTTAATTTACGAATGATTGTTGATATATGACCTCTCTCATTATTTGGATGGCTTTGTCACAAGAGCAATCTTACTATTACTACTCAAACTTGTCTCTAATTTTATAGTTATATCATAATCAACGTAAATAATTAAAATAAGATAAAATTTAAAGTAACTTTAAAGTTTTAAATATTAGGATTTATACCATAGTTCAAATAAGAAAAAATTTAATAAAGAAATATTGTTAATTTAAAAGTTCTAATATTTAACAACAAAAACATACCCAGTATTATTCTACACCGTGGGTCTGGAGAGGGTAGTGTGTACGCAGACCTTACCCCTACCTTATGATATAGAGAGGATGTTTCCAATAGATCCTCGGCTCAGGAAAGCATAAGCATCACATTAATGAAAATAGACAAGAAGGGATAGTACCAAAAAGCCATATAAAAGCAGAGTAAAAACAACAAGATAGTAATGTGATCAATAATGAAAGAAAACAACGGTTAGTCATAAAACCTACTACCAACAGAAAGTGAGAATATGTGTCAATCCTATTGTTATGAACACTCTAGACTATCTACTCTACTACCCTAATCCTCGACCTCCATACCTTCCTATCAAGGGTCATGTCCTCGGTCAGCTGAAGTTGCGTCATGTCTTGCCTAATAAACTCTCCCCACCTCTTCTTTGGCCTACCTCTACCTCTCCGTAGTCTCTCAAATGTCAACCTATCACACCTCCTCACCGGGGCGTCTGTGCTCCTCCTCCTCACATGCCCAAACCACCTAAGCCACGCTTCTCCCTTCTTGTCCTCAATAGGGGCCACACCCACCTTGTCGCGAATAACCTCATTTCTGATCCTATCTAACCTGGTGTGCCCCCACATCCATCGCAACATCCTCATCTGTGCTACCTTCATCTTTTGGGCATGGGCGATCTTGACTGGCCAACATACCGCCTCATACAACATCATTGATTTGACCATCAACCTGTAGAACTTATCCTTAAGTTTCGGTGGTACCTTCTTTTCACACAAAACACGGGAAGCGAGTCTCTATTTCATCAATCCCGTCGCAATACAAAGTGTGATATCTTCATCAATTTCCCCATTCCCCTGAATAATAGACCCAATGTACTTAAAACTCCATCTCCTAGGGATAGCCTGCGTCCAGCCTCACCTCCCCTTCCCCTCCTTGAGTCTCGCCACTGAACTTACACTCCAAGTATTCTGTCTCGGTCCTGCTCAACTTGAAACCTTTAGATTCCAGGGTCTGCCTCCGTACCTCTAATTGCGCGTTAACACCATCTCGCGTCTCGTCAATCAATATAATATCATCTGCAAATAGCATGCACCACGACACCTCCCCTTGGATGTGGCACGTCAGTACGTCCATCACCGGAGCAAAGGGCTAAGTGCCGACCCTTGATGAAATCCCATCATAACCGAAAAATGGTCCGAGTCACCACCCACCGTCTTCACACGGGTCTTTACTCCATCATACATGTCCTTAATCAACCTAACGTAGGCAACATGTACCCCTCTAGCCTCCAAACATCTCCACACGGAACTTTATCGTACGCCTTTTGTAAGTCGATGAACATCATATGCAAGTCCTTCTTTTTCTACCTATACTGCTCCATTAATCTCCTAACAAGGTGGATAGCTTCTGTAGTCGATCGCCCCGACATAAACCCAAACTGATTCTTGGAAATAGACACACTCCTCCTCACCCTTAGCTCTACCACTCTCTCCCAGACTTTCATAGTATGCTAAACAACTTGATACCCCGATAGTTATTGCAATTTTGGATATCACCTTTGTTCTGTAAACATGAACTATCATGCTCCACCTCCACTTTAAAATTAACGTTATATAACAATTTTTCTTATTTTAACCATATAACATAACTATAATACCTTCCATGGTCCTTTTTCTAATATTTAGGAAGAAGCTTAAAATAATTACGAATTCGATTACTTTCAATTAAATAATTTAAGAGAAATTAGTCATTTGAAGGATAAAATGGAATTGATATGAGAAGTATTGATCGATAAAAATGTCTATTTCAGCAACTATACTGACCGGTTTACATGCAGTGATAATATTGTGTAGCTCAATCCAAGTTGATTCAAAACTTTCTTGTACCGTTGGAAATGTTTTCCAATGTATTTATCTACATCTGTAATTTTGATTTGTTATTCACATTAGTACCCAAAAAAAAAATTATGCTGGGAAAAAAGTCATAAACATATACGAAGGGGATAGAAAATATGAAAGATGGAAGTATTATGTTCGTCTAGTATTTAATTTGAGTATGATTCATCAAATTGTCAACACAGTGCAAAGGTTTTTATAAGAATTATATTTATGTTACATAGTTCAAATAAGAACATATTTTATATTATTATTTTTAAATCTTATATATTATTATTATTTGATATATAATTCAAAGTCCTAATTATTTAAAAACTGATTTTTTTTCCAACCGTTAGTAATTACTCAAACAAAGAAAATTATCTGACATTGTACAATAATAATAATAATATCAAATAATACTTTTTAGAATTTTAAAATCAATTAAAATTTTCGTGCTTGAAATACTCAATAGAGCTCTTGATGCTTGCCACGTACCTAAATAAAATTTAAAGGCTAGAGCATTTTGCTCAAGCTTTCAGTTAACTTTTTCCTCACTTTTTTTTTTTGGGGTTTTCCTCAATCACGATATCAATTATAAATATTTTAATAATTAAATTTCTTGTTCAAAACGCATACGACATACAAAAGATCAAAAATTATAAATATTTTAATAATTAAATTTCTTGGTCAAAACGGATACGATATATAAAAGTTCAAAAAAGCCTATTTATACTTGTATGCAGGTGAAATTGAACTCACGGTGTATTTCAGCCTCCGACAAAACAAGCCAGGCTCGAGACTTGGTGGCAAGGGACCGAAATCGATCCAAAGTCCCACCGGGCCAGAACTCGGGGGCATGACGCCTACCCTCGAGAATATCGAGGCCATAATCCCGGAATCGGTCCTAGCCTCGAACGACTTCGAAGAACATTGTCAGATAATCTAACATAGCCAATAAAAAGCCAAAATATACGTGACCGATCGAATATCCGAAGGGGGGGGGGTCTCGACATGTATCGATTATGAACCGGCAATCAGTGAATCAGAAGATTTTTTAACCTTTTATAGAGTTGTACCTAAAGTAAGACTTTCCTACTATATAGAGGGAGTTTGATAATTCATGAAGTACATTGTAACACGCACTCAAAAGTAATATTACTATTTTCTCTGTCTTCAGCTCTTGTTCTTTTTCATCTGTACCGGTCGTCGTGAGCCCGGTTTTAGAGTGGCTATTTCACTAAGGCTGAAACTATCCAACTCATGTGGTTTGAATTTATTTTCTCTTTGTTTATTCAATAGTAACTTAATTTATCGCTTTGTATGAAGTAATCCGTATATCCTTAAAATCACTTACAAATGTGCAAATATCGTGGCACTCATGGTCATAGAACAGGAGATTGCCGACAATTAAGAGAGGAAGTAGCCCAACTATTCAATAACGGGCATCTCCGAGAGTTCCTGAGCGATTGAACCAAGAACCACTTCAGGAACAGAGATTCTAGTAAACAGATCGAGCAGGATGAACCTTAGCACGTCATTAACATGATCATCGGTGGGGTCGACGTTCCCCAGGGGTCGATGCTGAAGCGCACCAATGTATCCATCACAAGGGAAAAACGGACCCGAGATTACGTGCCGGAGGGAACCTTGTCCTTAACGACGAAGACGCTTAGGGGATCGTGCAGCCCTACAACGATGCACTGGTAATATCAGTACTTATAAATAAATCTCGAATTAAGCATGTGTTAATTGATCCAGATAGCTAGGCCAACATCATCAGATCGAGGGGTGTGGAACAGCTCGGCCTACAAGATCAGATCATGCCTGCGGTCCGAGTCCTAAACGGGTTCAACATGGCATGTGAGACCACTAAAGGGGAGATGAGGTACAATGCTTTGTTCGGAATACCATGGATTCACAACATGAGGGCGGTACCCTCGACTCTGCTTCAGGTATTGAAGTTCCCGACGCCGGGAGGAATAAAAACAGTTTACGAAGAACAACCGGCCTTAAAAGAGATGTTCGCGGTCGACGAGATGGTCCCGATATCCATACTTTCGACACCGAAGAAGCTGGGTCCGGTCACCAAGGGATAAACCAAATAGAAACTACTGACACCGACTCTGTCCCAACCGGAGAAGCAGGAGATGGGTGAGGACGATGACTACGGGGTTTCCAGGTCTTTCATAGCTCCCGACGATTCCAACACTACCAAATCAACAGTCGATGAACTGGAGAAAGTCGTACTGATCGAACACTTGCCCGATCGAAAGGTATACCTGGGCACGAGGTTGAATCCTGAGCTCAGGAAAAAACTCATTCAATTTCTTATAGCTAACGAAAATTGCTTCGCTTGGTCCCACCTTGATATGATAGGGATCCCGCCAGAAATAACCACTCACAGGCTAAGCCTGGACCCGAAGTTCCACTTGGTCAAGAAGAAAAGGAGACTCCAGTCCGAGGTTAAACATGATTTCATCAAGGACGAGGTATAAACTCCTTAAAATAGGTTCCATCCGGGAGGTTAAATACCCAGACTGGTTAGCTAACGTAGTTGTAGTGCCCAAAAAGGAGAACAAATTAAGAATGTGTGTGGACTATAAAGACTTGAATAAAGCGTGTCCCAATGACTATTTCCCTTTTCCTAACATCGATTGCATAATCGATGCAACGGCCGGCCACGATTTTCTCAGTTTTCCAACGCTTATTCCGGGTACAACCAAATTCGGATGGACCCGGGTGATCAGCAAAAAACTTCCTTCATCACCAAGTACAACACCTACTGCTATAACGTGATGTCGTTCGGACTAAAAGAACGCGGGCGCCACTTACCAACGCCTAGTTAATCGGATGTTCGAAGAACAAATAGGAAAATCAATGGAGGTTTACATTGGTGATATGTTGGTTAAGACTATGCGAGCAGAGGACCATTTGAATATTTGCAGGAAACCTTCAGCAAATTGAAGAAATACAATATGAAGCTGAGCCCGGAGAAATGTGCATTCTAAGATCAAGGCCATCGAAGATATCACTGTTGTGGACAACGTGAAGGCCATACAAAGGTTAACCGGACGCATAGCCGCCTTGGGATGATCTATTTCGAGGTCATCTGACAAGAGCCACCGGTTCTTCTCACTGTTGAAGAAAAAGAATAACTTCCCATGGACCCTGGAGTGCCAACGAGCCTTGGAGGAGCTCAAGCGATATCAATCGAGCCCACCGCCGCTTCACACGCTAAAGAGACGAACAGCTATACCTGTACTTGGAAGTATCGGAGATAAGCGGTAAGTGGAGTCCCGGTCCGGGAAGAGATGTACGCAATTTCCAATTTACTATGTTAGCAGGACTCTAAGCGAGGCCGAAACTAGATACCCGCACCTAAAAAAGTTGGCGCGCGCTTTGCTAAGCGCCTATAGGAAGCTAAAATCGTACTTTCAATGTCACCCCATATGTGACGTAACCACTTACCCATTAAGGAATGTAATGCATAAAACCGAGCTCTCGGGACAGTTGGCCAAATGGGCCGTAGAGATCATTGGGTACGAAATCGAATATCGGCCTTGGACCACTATTAAGTCTCAAATTTTGACTGACTTTGTGGCCGACCTTACACCGGCCTTATATCCGAGGTTGAAAGAGAGTTGTTGTTGAACTCGGGGATTCCTTCGGGAATTTGGACCCTCTTTATGGACGGCGCATCGGACGTAAAGGGGTCCAGACTCGGCATTATATTGAAGCCACCAACAGGTAATGTAGTTAGACAATCTATTAGGACTGTGAAATTATCTAACAATGAGTCCAAGTATGAGGCCATGATTGCAGGTCTCGAACTGGCCAAAATCTTGGGAGCAGAGGTGATCGAAGCTAAGTGCGACTTCCTCCTTGTGGTGAACCAAGTTAACGGGACATCTGAAGTCAGAGAGGAACGAATGCAAAGATACCTGGATAAACTACAGGTAACGTTACATCGGTTCTGGAGTGGACTCTGCAACATGTGCCTCGGGATCAAAACAACGAGGCCGATGCCTTTGCTAACTTGGGGTCGTCGGTCGACGACGATGAGTTCAACTCGGGGGCTGTCGTACAACTCATGAGGGAAACTAGGACCAGGAGACACCGAGTATGTTCTGAGGGAAATCCATAAAGAGCACCTGCGAAAATCATTCAAGCACCGAATCATTAGTTCGGAAAATAATCAGAGCCGGCTACTATTAGATCCGCATAGAGAAGGACGAGAAGGAGTTCATACGAAAATGCGACGGATGTCAAAGGCATGCTCCGATGATTCATCAGCTCAGGGAGCTACTACATTTGGTCTTGTCACCCTGGACGCTTCAAGAAATAGGGGATGGACATCGTCGGCCCCCTTCCATGGGCACCCGATAAGGCTCAATTTATATTGTTTATGATTGACTATTTTTCTAAATGGGTCGAATACCAGGTGTTTGAGAAAGTAAGGGAGAAGGAAATCATTAATTTCATCTAGGACCACATAATATGTCGGTTCGGAATGCCGGTTGAGATCATGTGTAACAATGAGAAGCAGTTCATCGGCAGCAAAGTAAGCAAGTTTCTCGAAGATCATAAGATCAAAAGAATCCTGTCAACACCCTATCACCCTAGTGGAAATGGGCAAGCGGAGTCCACGGACAAAACCATACTCCAAAAGCTCAGAAAAAGATTGACCGACGCTAAAGGAAAATGGAAGAAATCTTGCCCCAAGTCCTATAGGCATACTGTACGACCTCGAAGTCCATTACCGGGGCCACCCCTTTCTCATTGGTTTGCGGCGCCAAAGCTCTAATACCGGTCGAAGTCCGAGAACCAAGTCTCAGGTTTAGATATGCGACCGAAGAATCAAACAACAAGACCACGAATACGAGCCTGGAACTGTTAGATGAAAGGCGCGAAGCTGCCCTCGTCCGGTTGGCCGCCCAAAAACAACGGATCGAGAGGTATTAAAATCAAAGAGCAAACCTTCGACACTTCAATGTCGGGGATCATGTTAAGAAAGGTCACATTAAACACCCGGAACCCGAACGAAGGGAAGCTGGGGCCGAACTGGGAAGGTCCGTATCAAATTATCGAATCTCCGGAAAAGGGTCGTACAAACTCGGAGCAATGAACGGTGAGCGACTACCGAACAACTGGAACATAACTCACTTGAAGCGATATTACTGCTAAGGTATGACCCTGTTTACTTCTTTTATTTATTTATATTTTGGACTAACACTTGCAGGTGACCGTCAAAGAACGGTACAACTCTTAGGCCTGAAAGCACGTGTTGCACTCTTTTTTCCTTGAACCGGTTTTGTCCCAGATGAGTTTTCCAGCAAAGTTTTTACCGAGCAACAGTGGATCGTGCTAACTTAGAATCGAAAACCGGTTGTGAACCAATGTCGAGGATCACATCAACAGTATCCGAGGCTTCTCTATGATTAGCCTCGAACACTGGGGGCATCACCCTCAAATAATGATGTTAGCAAGGAAAGAAACTTTGTGCTCGAATATTCTAGGCTCGATCGATACGATTTACTGTAAGGGCCAAACGGCCAAGTGAACCGTGCCCATAAAGATCGCCCGAGCACGGACACAAAGCTTGAACACATGTGTAACTTTGTATATTACGCACAAAAATGAAAGGAAGTTTCTACCTTGCGGATAAATATTTTGTCCCTTGAAAATTTTTCTTTCTTACATTTGATCCCCTAAAGGCATGGAGCCCAAGGGCCACCTCACTCGGGGACAGACGCCAAGGCAGGTTCGGACGGCCCGGGATAACGAAGCTCGGGGGCACAAAGCTTATTAGGCAGCGCCGGAACTTTAAAGGCTACGGCCAGCCCCATTCGGGGACGGTTGTCTCGGTTAAGACCGGACGACTCGGGGTAACAAACCCACAACGCAACACCCAAACTAGAAAGGCTATGGCCGCCCTAGAACGGGTCTAGGACACGTCCGAGCCCCGTAACCAAAACATAAGGCCTTCAAAATTTCTAAACCGGTTCAAAAGGCTCCCCTCGACAAATTATAATCTAAAATGTTCTAAAGTATTTTGGGAAAAGCTTGCGGTCATACCAAGCCCCCCACTAGTCTTAAGCAAAATAATACCGAGAGCAAGGCATGTTCGAACCTGCGAACAAAACCTAATTATTATGTGCTAAGGCATTCGATATCTTTGCAATCATAAAGAAAATAGCGAAAGGAAACAAGCTTAAAATTGTCAAAGGGAAAAAGATCCTTGTATATATATATATATAT
>MCJB01025413.1:105239-123934 GCA_002018475.1 Nicotiana obtusifolia | reverse complement strand
TATATATATATATATATATATATATATATATATATATATATATATATAAAGAGAGAGAGAGAGAGAGAGAGAGAGAGAGATCTTTAAAAGTTCCAAACGGCCTCGACAAAAAAGTACAAAGGTACAAAAACAAAAAAAATCCACAAGGCACTTAAACGTCTTGGTCTCCACCGGAGCCCGCCTCATCACCGGGACCATCTGAGTCTTCTCTGCCCCTGGATCCGCCCGAACCCTCGGAGTCTTCTTCGTCCTCGGGATACCCAACTTCTTAGCCTCGGCCTCGAGCCCTTTAGCACTATTGACCTCGGCTGACAAATCAAAACCCCAAGCATGAACTTCCTCGAGGGCTCCCTTCGAGACTGCCACTTCACGCATTCGACTTCGCCGCGTCAAGCTCCTTGGCAAGGGTCTCTCGATCGGCAACATTCGAGCTTAGCTGAGACTTGAGCTCCTCAATTTTTTGGGATCATACCTCAGCCTTCTCCCTCGTCGCTCGAAGCTGGGCCTCTATCGAGGTCAACTGCGCTCGGGCACTCTCTTTTTCCGAGGCTAGGCGGTCCATCCTTCCTCTGTACTCTTCGGCCTCGACCTTGATTGCGTTCATCTCAGCTCGGAGTTGGTCGGCCGATCAATCTTCTGTTGGACCTGCGGGTCCTGACCATTAGTCACCGTGTCTAGCTCATCGTCACTAACTTCAAAAAATTTTACCTGTTCAACCAGGTCGGCGTGTTCTTTCCGAGCCACTTCCAACTCAGCTCGAAGGCTCTTAGTCTCTCCTTCGCATTGCTCGCTGAGAAGTTTGTACGTGTCTCTCTTCTCAGCAAGCTCTTTGACTTCGGCTTCTAGTTGGTTCATTTCATCTCGATACTGGAGGAAAGTTCCGTGGTGAAGTACCGAGGCCTACAAATACGAAGAAAAATAATAAGATCATCAATGAATTAGTTCAAGTATAAGAGGAAAAGTTGAAATCATTAGGAGTTATCTAGAGTTACCCGGTTCAGTGTCTGTTGTGTTTCGTTGAACAGGTAGGGCGCGTCTACGTCGTTCATTTTGGCATGGTCTTCTTCGGTCACCAAGCACCGGAGGTAACTAGCCATCCCTACAGGAGCGAAAAGCACCCGGACATCCTCCGAAAACCGCTTCCGCTTAGGATCCACACTTGGGGCAGGGAACCGGTTGATCAGCTTTGGGCTCGAGTTAGGCCCACCTGCCCCCGAGGATGGACTTTTCCTTGGTAAGTCACCTAATCCGATGACGTCCTCCGTGGCGGTGGAATCCACGCCATCAAGAAAACAGATGAGGGGGTCGTCCGCTCTGTAGGCCCCCTCATTGAGGCGCTCTTTCATCGTTTGGGCCTCGTTGTATATGGACTCGATAAACGAGGGCGACTTGGTGATGTCTGTCACGTCGAGTGCCTCCTTCAGGGCACTGCCTGTATCCCGGGAAGCCTCGGCCCCAGTTTCCTCATCGACCTCCCTGGCTTGAGGCAGATCAGCCTTATGGATCTCTGGTTCAGAGCCCCCTGCACTTCGAGCTACAACAGCTCGCGGGCCACCAGAATAAAAGGTTCTTCTTCCTCAGACTCGTCCTTCAGCCGATAGAGCGAATCCGATGCTGGTGCTCGGGATTTGGTGTTTTCTTTTGACTTGTGCACCAGCCTTCTCCTTGTTATCTTTTTCTCCGAGATCGGGGAACTTAGAGCCCTCTTTCTCTTCCTCTCTTCGGCCTGTCTCGGAGCAGGGGACTCGGCAGGTAAGTTCTCGCCACCGACTAGAGGCCTAAGCTCGACATCCTTAGATATGCCTGCAAAAAGAAGCAAAAGGAGTAAGAGCTTAATGTTAAAAGGAGAATCCTAATACAAACCTACTCAGGAAAGAAGTCTCACCATGGGAACAGGACTCCCAACGGCCCTTCGAGAGTTTGCGCCACGAGTGCTCGGAGTAGGGTATCTGTGAAACGATACCCTTGACCCATTCCTTGAGTTTAGGGACAGTATTTGGGACCCAGGCGATGGCTGCACCACCGCAAAACACCGATAAGGAAAATAGAAGTAAGTATAAAATCAACATTCGAAAGTAAGTTCTACTTATGAGACGTATTCCACTTCTCGGGGAATGGTCTGCACTCAGCCGGGATCAAGTCTGAAGTCCTCACTCGGACAAAACGGTCTTGCTAGCCTCGATCCCGGTCCTCATCAATACTTGAGAACGGGGCTTTACTTGCCCGACGCACAAGATTTATCAGTCCTCCCCTTCCCCCCAGAAGATTCGGAGACTGTATAAGCGGAGTAGATAATCGATGGTGAACGAACACCTATCGTTTTGTTCACAAAAAATCGGAGGAGGATCACGATCCTCCGGAGTGATGGATGAATCTAGCTTAGGCACACGTTGTACCTCTTGCAAAAATCCAAAATGACCGGGTCCACCGGGTCCAATGTAAAGGGATACGTGTAAACGCTTAAATATCCCTCGACATAGGTGGTATTGTCCTCTTCGGGGTCGGGGATCACTATGTCTTTATCGGCCCAATTGCAGTCTTTTTGGACCATAGGGAGGACCTCCTATGTATTCGAGCAGATGTATCTCGAAACCTCCTCGCACCGATCCTGTACGAAAAAGGCGTTTCAACCTTGAAATCGACGTTGACTGAACATCCCCCGGGGATGAACATTTTTAAAGTAGGTTCGGGCACTAGTTCATCAACGGCCGCACGCGGAGCGGTCTCCTCGACCTCAGTAGCCGGCCGCGAAGTAGAAGGAGACTTCTTTCTGCAAAACAGTTTTGGAAGTCTTTGCCATTCCTTTAGAAAATGAAGCTGGAGGAAAATCTGAGAAAGATGAAAAAAAAAAAAAAAAGAAGTTGAGAGATTAGACTTGTTGGCTTGAGAAAAAGATGGGTAAAAATTCTTGCAAAGGACCTCGAATAATCGGGGTAAAAGTGCTAAAGAGTATTGAAATCCTATAGGTACGAGGGTAGAAGGTTTGATCTAAAGTAAAAATGAACAAAGGAGGAGGTATTTATAGTAGTTCAGCAGCATTTCACGTCCAGAGACAGCCGACTGGCAGCCGACATGCATTTAATGCCATTATGACTTGACTGACAAGATGCTTCAGATGTTTTGTCGTTTCTGTCACGATGTATCGAAGTAAGAATTGGAAGCTCATGTTGTTTCTCGTCGCTTACTCTCCCGAAAATGAGGGGACTATCTATATGCAGGTGAAATCGAGCTCACGATGTATCCCAACCTCCAACAAAATAAGCCAGGCTCGAGACGTGGCAGCAAGGGACCGAAATCGAGCCAAAGTCCTACCGGGCCGAACCCGGGGGCATGACATATGCCCTCGAGAATATCGAGGCCATGGTCCCGGAATCGGTCCTAGCCTCGAACGACTTTGAAGAACATTGTTAGACAGTCCAGTATAGCCAACAGAAAATCGAAATATCCGTGACCAGCCGAATATTGTGGCAGGGATCTCGGCACCTATCGATTATGAACCGACAATCAGTAAATCCGAAGATTTTTTACTTTTACCTAAAGTAGGATTCCCCTACTATATAAAGGGGGTTTGATAATTCATGAAGTACATTGTAACACACACTCAAAAGTAATACATTACTATTTTCTCGGTCTTCAGCTCTTGTTCTTTTTCATCTGTACTGGTCGTGGTGAGCCCGGTACGAGAGTGGCTATTTCACTAAGGCTGAAACTATCCAACTCGTGTGGTTTGAATTTATTTTCTCTTTGTTTATTCAATAGCAACTTAATTTATCGCTTTGTATGAAGTTAATATGCGTATCCTTAAAATCACTTACAAATTTAATTGTTATCCGATTTTGAGGGTAAACAATATTATATGCAAGTTTCTACAATATTGTATTGTAAAATAGTTGTCTAAAAATTTTTAGTGATTTTATTACATTAAGAAAAACATAAGTTAAATTTGTTCCATAATTAAGAAGCGGATGATTGCCATACTCTCTTTCTTACAGTTATGTTACATAATTAAGGAAAGGATTTATAGATTTTAAAATGCTAATTGATTTTAAAGTCCTAAATATAAGACTTAGTTTAAATAAGGAAAGATATAATAAGCAAAATTTTATTCTTTTTCAAAGTCTTAAAAATTAGGAAAATAACTGAATGATTATTTTATCCAGTATGAATTTTATTATTAAAAGGTGAAAAAGGCGAACGACATTTCGCTTATGGTCGTCGTGCATTTAATATAGTATATATATGGAGTAAAATACAAAAAGTTACGCCAATTATCCCCTAAGAGACTTGTCCTGAAATATTATCACTGTTCTTGACTTTTGTTACAAAAATAAATTTCTTTTTCACCAAGAACATTATAATTTTTCACTATTAGAAACTTTAAATTCTTGTTTGAGGTTCAAACTATAAGTTAATTGATTATTGTTAAGATTGTTTGGATGTTGATAACTTACGCTTACATTTTTAATTCAAATATTGATTTAGTGATTTACTTTAAAAATTTTAAAACTCAATTGTTGGTCCTTAGTTGAAGAAGACAAAGTGAATTTTCTTGATTTAGGGTGTGTTTGGTATGAAGGAAAATATTTTTCGGAAAATGTTTTTCAATTTTCTCCTGTTTGGTCGGCTTAAATGTTTTGAAAAATATTCTCCTCAACAACTCATTTTTCTCCCATTGGAGGAAAATATTTTCCTTATCAAGAGAAGGGAAAATATTTTCCAAAATTCTTTTTCAACCTTCCCCACTGTATTCCCCATCCCCACCAACCCACCCCACCTACCCCACCCCCACTCCAACCCCAACCCCACCCATCTTTTTTTATGTTCAAACTATATTGCCTAGGCTTTTCAGTTGATAAACTTCAAAACACAAAACTAAAAAAGACAAATGAAAATATTAAATTACTATCACGGCAACGAGAGAAAATACTAAAATTGACAAGTAATTTGTTTCTAGTATTAAGTTTGCTTTATCTTTATGATATAGTAAAAAATAATTTTTTTTTATTTTTAGCAAAATGAGTATTTTCTTTTTATGATGTAGAAAAAATATTTATTTTCGTTTCAACAAAATGAGTACTTTATTTTTATGTTATAGAAAGAGTACTTTCTTTTTCAACCTAAAAAAGTTTTTAGTTATGGAGCACAAATTTAGTTCCTTTGGGTTTATATGAATTTTTGGAAGAATAGTTAAATTCCTTGAAGGAAATAGAGTCCTGAAAACACTGAGTATTCTAGGGGGAGGAGGGGGGGAGGGAGGAGCGGACACATGAAACATGGGGACTTTGGGGAAGGGGGAGCCGAGAAGAGTAGCATAAATTTTCTACTCTCTAATCAAATACTAGGAAAAAAATTTCGAAATTTTTTTTTCACTCACCAACCAAACAAAAGAAAATAAGTGATAAAACTATTCATTTTTAATGAAAACATTTTTCGTAGAAAAAATTTTCCTTCGCACCAAACACACCCTAAGAGTGCCAAACTTTTATCACTATGCGAAATATACTCTATTTAGAATGCAGGTAGCTACAGCAATCAAAATTAGAATGTAAGCAAGAGAGACAATGTGAAGATTGAAACTTTGATTATTAATATTTCACGGCTACGAAGGACAATGAACTAGAAGAGATATACAAAGTTCGTTAAACAAACAACTAAAACAAAAATCTTAGATATAAGCATCATTGTCAAATTAACCTCGTTAAATCTTGTGCCAATCTTATGTTCTCATAGTTTGTGTCTGTAAATTATGTGTTTGTCCTAACAATAACAATAATAAGACAATTAACCAGTAAATTAAGTTGGAGTTGATGAAAAGATATCATATAGCCCGAACAATAAATATTTGACCAACCCACTTAATTAGTATCAAAGTTGGCAAGGAGAGTAAAAGGAGAAATCTTCTCGAAAGAAAAGTAAGTGAGAAGAAGAGTGTGTTTGGATTTGCTTAAAAGCTGGTCAAATTAATTTTAAAATATTTTTAGGCTTATTTTAGTGTTTGATAAATATCAAAAATATTTTTAAGTAGATGTTTTTAAGCCAAAACAAGCCTATAAAGCAATAAGTTAGACATTCCGGCTTATTATTTTTTGCTATATTACCTCTCACTTTATCTTATAAATCCAAAATTATTCTTATTCATTACATCAAAAACGCTACTCTTGGTGATTTCCGATCCGCCTTTTCTCTCTCGAACCATGGTGATTCATGTAGTGCTACGTTAAGAAGTGATGTGTTCTATCACATTCTCACATTTTGATTTCTTTCGATTTTCCTATTCTTCCTTTACTTGCTTGCTTACAAATTATATTAACCAAATGAGAAACTACTACACATGCATCCCGTTCTTAAGTTAATAGAGATTTTAGTCCTTTTTCTTAGTCCTCTTTTGTTAGGTAGAATATTCACCACTAATTCTTAATTTTTCTTGAAATTTAAATTTGTGTCAGTTTCGGGTTTTCTTTTTCTTCTATCAAACAAACCATATTATACTTGTTTGTTTATTAGAAAACGAACACAATTATGCTTAACAGTATACGTTTTCTGTTATTGTAAATTCATAACAGTACACAATCCCAAGATCTCAATTATGTAAATTCATTTGTTTTCCTTCTTGTGTAAACAAATGTGATATTTATCCCATATGTTTCCTCACCAGGCTTCAACTCGAGAAAGAAATAAGAAGTTTTACATTATTGAAAGTGGTAGGAAAATGAGAATTCAAGAATTATATTTATAAAAATTATCTTAGGTACTTATTTTAAATTGAAAGTGAATTAAAAGATAAATATTTTATATTTGCGTCAATTTAGAATAAAATATTATAGTATCAGCTTCTTTATAGTGTTTACAGCTTTAAGAATATTTCAGTCATTTTAATAAAAAAAAGTATTTAATAATACTTGTTTACCATACACTTTAGCAGGTTTTTTCAGCTTCAACTTTTTTATCCAAACATATAATTTTTTATTTATAAAACAAGCTCCATCACTTAAAAAGTGCTTTTAAGCACTTGTGCTTAAAACTCATTTTTTAAGCCAATCCAAACGAGCTCGAAGTGTCACTATACCATAAAAAAGTAAAGAGTATTTTAGCATGTTTGGCCAAGTTTCTTTTTGGCCAAAATTAGTATTTATTTTTTGCCAAAAATATTTCTTCTAAAGTTAAAGTTTGTAGCCAAACTTTTAGATTGAAAAAAAATAATTTTGAGTAGAATCAACAGTTTTAGAGAAGCAAAAAAATGTAGCTTCTCCTCAAAAATACTTTTTTAAAATCACTTTTGAGAAAAATACATTTAAAAGTACCTTTTAAAAGCTTGGTCAAACACTGATTACTGCTCAAAAGTGATTTTTAAATTAATTAGCCAAACACAATCTGCTTCTCCCCGATTTTTTTTTTTTTAAAAAACAATTTGAGAAATGACCCTTCGTGTCTAGCTACGTGTGAGCAGAGCAATGACCTCGTCTAGCTTAATTATTCTATATTTTATTTATTACTTATAGGTCTCATTTGTCACGAAAGAATTGTATATTGTTAATCAAATATGAATTATTTGGTAATTAAATGCGTTATATCTTTACATTTAATTCATATTTTGTAATAGTTTCGTTTGCTATTTGTAGTGATGAAAATAAACACTATGAGAAAATTCGCGAGAAAGTAATGTTACTCGTCGTGTCATTTTACAAGACTTGTGTTTATTTTGACTATAGACCTTGAAAATAATAAAGGTTGGTTACACAGCATGAACAGTAGAAACTAGAAAGTCTAGATATAATTAAAAAAAGAAAAATACTTGGGTAAATTGATTACCTAAAATCTCCGAGAATCAATATATATTCAGTTAAGAATTGAAATGAATGACCTTTATATGTAACTCTAACTTGTGAAACTAAACCAAACATCTTTTGTGAGAAAATCAAAATAAGTTATAATAAACACGAAATGGCTAAACAAAATGAAAGATGTTATATATATATATATATATATATATATATATATATATATATATATATATATATATATATATATAGGAGGATAGACAAAAATTTCAATTTTACTTGAAAGAAGAAGTAGAATGAAAAGTTTTTGATTCATCTCATTATAGGCAGACAACGGTTAAGCGTAAAATTCTAAAAGCTTCTAGTTATTTTAAAGCTAAATTACAGTCAAACTTTTCTATAACAACATCCCTATATAACATCCATTCACTATAAAAGCTTAGTTTTTTCGGAACTATTTTTTTATGTTATTTTATGATATATATTATCTATAATAGCACTTTATTATAACATTCTAAAAATATTGAAAGAAACGTAACTGTTATAAAGAGATTTGACCGTATATATTATCGAAATTGAATTGATCCGAATAGCGTAGAATTTACATACCTAATTTTGGATTAAACGGTGGTTGACTGATGATTAAGTATGTATTAAATTTAAAGAGGAAAATGTAAGATCTGAAATTTAAAAACTACTGTAAGAAGTTAAAACGTGGTGGATAGGCGCTATTGGAAATTGGAATCATTTCACTAATTCAAAAATCAAAATAGGGCTCTAGTGAGGGAACGGTCGAAAATTCAAAAATGTTCAAAAACGAAGCGGGCTATATTTGTTTTTTTTGCATGCATGAAAATAACTCACTTTCTCTCTCTAAACTTTTTTGAAATTTGAAAACAGCTCTCAGCGCTCCATTTATACCCGCCCCCTCACTCTTTCTTTCACCTCTCTCTTTCTCTCTCTTGCATAAGCAGTAGCTTAAATCTGAACATCTAACTCTTCATTGGAGAAGGCCTAAAAAACTCCATTGAATTATTCATTGTAAGCTTCTCTTAATTTTCTGTCTATTATTCATCAGTTTTATCAATGCGGTCATTCTAACATAGATTTCAACTTCTTGTTTTCTCATGAGCATACATTTGATTTGCTGTTAAATAATCTGATTAATTTCGTATCAATTGTCCATTATCGATGCATTTCTGTACACAATTAAGTTCATCCTTAGTTTCTGCTCCTGATTGTGTGCTCGCCCTCCACCACTTCCACCCCCAAGCTGGCATTGGCAGATGAAGCCTTGGACAGTGGATTTAGGTGCATTCAAGATTCGTTATCTTTAACATATAGTTGAATATTGATATATATTCTATGCTCAATGTAAGATCAATTGGTGCATTGGTCTAGTTTGAACTTAGAAGTACAGATTAAGACACTGACATGGGTTGATAGAATGATAATATAATTGTCCATGTGGCATATGTTATGTTAAGTTTCATCAAACAGTTTAATAATTAAGCTGTGGCTAGTGTTGTAGTTGTGCTCCAATGTGGTCGTTTCTCCATAATCATGGATTTGCTTTAGCACATGTCCATTTGAATTCTTATTCATTCCACTTAGGCCCGAGTAGTTTGTATAGAATCAATTTCAAGATCTTTCGAATCCTTGTTAGATCTTTCTTCTGGCTTACACATTGATTCAGCTAAAAATGCTTACTTTTTTTTACCTTATGAACTTCATTTATGTACATATCTATTTATTTTCTTCCCCTCACACCTTATCGACTGCTGTGTGTTAGCTAATGGTGATTACATTTGGTTGTTGTTTCTGTTCAGGCACTTTTATCAGATGAATTCTAAGGCTTATGTAATTATAGATGCTTAAGTTTTCTTTCTGGGTTAATGATTTGTAATTGAACATAACCTGTTTGATAATTGTACCCAGAATAATGGACTCTTTGCCTGATGCCATTGTCCAGTGCATCCTATCCAACATAACCAATGCAAAAGATGTGGCTTCTTCTTCTTGTGTATCAAAGAGGTGGAAGGAATCAATTCCGTATCTCAATAGGCTTGTCTTCACTCGTAACGTTTTTGACAACCTCAAGAACTCTCCTGATGACATTGTTGGGCACATGGTTTCATCAATTATTCGATTGGAAGAACTTGTTGTATACTGCCCCTTTACTGGTTCTGGCCTAGCGTCCTGGCTTTCATTGGCAGGACCTTCTCTACGGAGGCTTGAGCTAAAGATGGACGACAACCTCATTGAGGGCTCCAGGAACCCCTCAAAGTTGGACTGTATCACCGCAGCAATGAATTTGGAATCTTTGAAACTTTGGGGGGTGAATATGACACATTGCCCCAAATGGGACACTTTCTACAAGCTTAGAGATCTTCAAATAGTTGGTACCGTAACAGATGACTCTACCCTCTCTGCTGCATTAAGGGCTTGCCCCAATTTGAGTAACCTGTTGCTCCTTGGTTGTGAGGGACTGAAATATGTTTCTATTGAGCTCCCTCAGCTCGAGGTGTGCAACGTTGATTTCAATGGCTTAGGTAACTGCTCCCTTTATCTCAATTGTCCAAAGATTCAGCATCTTGAAGTGCAAGGCTGTAGTTGGATCAAAGTCCTTGAAACTCGGTTGCTCAGAAACCTTTCCATTTCCAACACTTCAGGTATTGAAAAATTCCATTTTTGATACTCCACTATTTTTGTGCTTACTTTCAAACAGTATCACAACCAACCAATCTTTTATTGTAGGACGGGTTAATGGTGTAGTTTTCGGAAAGCTTGTGGCACTTGAGTCATTGGAGATGAGAGGAGTTCAATGGTGTTGGGATGCTGTAAACGAAATGCTTCGATTGTCAAGTGAAGTCAAGCATCTCTTCATGAAGGTGGAATTCACTGGTGATTCTGATTCCCTTCAGCCATTTCCAGAGATCGACTTTGTTGATTTCTTTAACAGCCACCCCAAGCTAACAAAATTTGACATCCATGGTGCCATGTTTGCTGCTCTTTGCCAGAGAAACAGTTTGAAAAATGTGAGTCTGCTGTTTCTCATTGCTCAACAGTTCAAATGGTGCACTTAAGAGCCCGTTTGGACATAAGAATTTTTTCACCTTTTTTTAAAGTTTTTGTGTTTGGCCATAAATTTCAATTTTCACATTTCAAAATTTTTTCTTAGATCACTCACAAAACTTCAAAAACAATCCAAAATTATATTCTTGTCCAAACACAACTCTATTTTTCAAATACTATTTTAACTTAGAAATTTTTTTGAAATTTTACAATATGTCCAAACACCCATTTAATGTTTGTTTTAACTAGTCTATGACATTTGAAATCTTGGATGTTTGCAGGTGGATTCCAGATTTATGATCCCTTGCCTTGAGGAGGTTGTAGTCACCGTGAGATCACCACTGAATGCTGAACAGAAAATGAGTACACTAGAGTCTTTAATCCAGTATGGAAAGAAGCTGAAGAAGATGAGAATAAAAATTCTTCAGATGAAGAGCAGCCATAGCAGTACAGATGACTTTTTTGAGGAAATTTGCAGATTCACACGTATGAATCGCAGGATTGTTTCAATCGAATAATGATTGAAAATTTTCCCTTCCCCCCTTTTCCTTGGGTTTCTTTTTATGGGAGGAGGGATCCTTCTTCTGTTGATTTGGATGGGAACATTCTTGGACCATTTCCTTGTAAGTTCCAGCAAGTTCATACTTTGATTTATGTAGCTTACACTTTTTAACAAGACTAGAGGCTCAAACTGCCTTGCATTTTTAAACCAGACTTAGATGTCATTGTTATGTACTTGGAAAAAATCATTGATGAGTTCCTTACTTCATATAAGGAAATGGGATGATTGCTTTTCTAGAAATTGAGATGCATAATTTTCAATTCTTGGCATGATATTTGTGAAATATTTGTGCCAATTACAGATGTGAAGTACTGATGGGTTTTCTTCAGCTTTGAAAATTGTTCCACAGGCATTTTGCTAGTTCATTTGCCCCTTATTTTTGTATGTCTTGTATCCAGTTAAGATAATTTTTTATTCCTCACGACTAAGATTGGGATAGGGATATCTTTTGGTTTGGTGTTCCCAAATCTCAAATGTTGGAAGCAAAATTATAAAATCCTCTATGTTCTTGGGAAGTTTAGCTTCAGTCAATCTTTATAGCAAAATCATAACCTATGCCACTAAGGGCTCATTTTATATTTGGCACAAGAAAACATAATCTCTGTAAAATTCTGGATTATTTAATATTTAATACAAATGTCTGATTACTATGTTTTCGCACAATTACTACCTTTGTAACTTAAGGAAAATTTGCACATTATTATGTGTAATATAATATGGAATAAGAATACACATACTGGTAATAATTTTTGAAGAGTACCCAAATTGATAAAAATACCTTCAAAATTAAAACTATGTTATTATAAAAAGGCACCTCACTTTACTAATTTTTTAAATTTAAAAAAAGACCATTATACAGTAAGAACTCAAAAAGTGATAATTCTTTAAATTTTGAATTAAAAAAGATGTAAAACTAAAACTTGTACATGTATATATTAGTGAAACTGCTTATTGACTCGACATCAGTCTCTCATCTCTGTGTTGTAAAGCATCACAAGTTTGTCAACCAAATCTGCTCCTAAATGAAATACTCAAAAAGGTTATCCACTCTTTCATTTAATCAACAAGATTAACCTATTAAACAATTCAAGTTTAGCAGCTGTAGACGAAGTAGGATTAAGACAAGTTCTTATTCTCTATAATCTTTTTTAAGTCCTGAAGCATAATTTAGATGGACAAGAGCGAGCGAGAGAAAGCTCAATTGATACAAGTGTGCCATCAGAAACAGGATAACTAATAGCTTCTATATGTCTATAAGAGCAATACCAACCATAGACGGAAAATTTGCAGGAATCATTGCGACAACTACTTGTAAGAGAAAGGAATATCAAGAAAGATTCAACTCTGAGCTATCACTTGAGGAAAAAATACAGTGCGTACTGCTACTTGAATGAACACATGCTTCAGCGAATGTACAACACAAATGTCCAGTCAAATGATCAAGTGAAGAATGGAATAACAAATGAAAGGGTAGGTAAGTAGTAGAAAGTAATTCAAGTGTACACTCAAAGCTAAGGCACGACACCTTTGCCTTCATTATCTGATACAATAAAAGCTAGATCCACTAATATCACATAAAAGATTCTCTGTTTCATAAAAAGTGCCAAATGATGCTAGTCCTAAGATTTAATGTGCCATATAGAATGTGATTTCAACTAAAGAAAGTCTAAATTAGCTTCTTCTTCCGGAAATATCGCTTCAGATACAAAACTTGTAAAACCGAGGCCAAGATGCAGACTCCCAAGGATGCGATACTAAAGCTAGCCACCCGCGTATTAGTTGTTTCACTAACCGACCGCATCTCCGCTTCTCTGAAAGGACACAAGGACGAAGGTAGAAAGGTGAAACAACAAGAGCAAGTAAACCACAAGCACTGCATCCATAAGCATATTAAAAGGTTACCTGCTTTTTAAGTAAATCAAATTTTCATGAATGGCCTCCACAGCTCCCTCAAGCTTTCTCAACTCAAGTTCAATACCCTACTAGAGGCAGAAATTTGTGTAAAATTTCTAGAGCTTGCAGAAAAGATCTATTTCTTTATTTATCAGGAAAAGAAAATAATAGCCAATGTATAATCCTTTAGGGAAGTATCAATTGCGCAGGCAGAGATAACACCTACACAACCCAAGCTTAAACAAGTTACAAGCACAAGCTTTGGTCAGAAATTTCTATTTCTATTAAGCTATCGCCATTTTAACTCGTTTGTAAAATATGCTTCAAATTCATAGAGGTTTATCCCCTTTTCTCACTCGAGGGTTCGTACCAGTGTTTTGGAGAGCGAGAAGTGGAAGCGCAGAAGTGCTCGCTATTAATAACATTGGTTCGGACTTTTTTCAAATGAGACCACTTTAGGTTCAGACAAATTATGTTACAAGCAAATATCAGAAGCTGAAAGGGCAACAAAATCAGGTCCCACCTCTATCTTCTCCTTTCTGGCAACTGATTCCCAATCCTTGGCAGCAATTCCGGTTTTCCAGTCAAGGTTAACAGTTAAGCTCCCACCTCCTGGATTATGACCATCAACCCAAAAACATGCTAGATAGTTACCAGCCTCAGTTGTTGTGAAGGCAAACTGACCGTGTGTCATGTTCTCCTTGTGGTGAAGGTTGTTCCCAAATGGTGAGGTGACCTGCACAAGTAATAACATGCCATAAGATTCACTATATTAACACGAATGAAGAAATATGACATCAGTAGAAAACATTTCAAGTGCATTTTCACATATGTTCTAGCCCGACAAAGTAAAGACACTTGAATCTTGAGAAAACACCTCAAAATTAAAATAACTCCCAATATGAGTTCATTTGTGTGTGTCTGAGCCTTCAGGGCACAAGCCCATGTGTTTTCATATCATCAATACTTAAGTGTAAAATCAGGCATATACAAACAACCCAGCTATTGAGTTGATGCTTTGTATCATTGGACCTGTCTAGACATGTAGTAGTACAATAGAACCAGAAGGTGAGGCAAGAGAAAAACATAAACCACCAAACCAAGAATACTATAATGATAGAGCCTTCAAGTTGTTCTATGGAATCAAATGACAAAAATGTGTGAAGAAAGCTATACAACCATCTATTTATTTATTATCGGAGAGCTGGGCAGTTAAAGGTGTGACTATTGATTTTTTTTTTTTTTTTTAAAATTTTGTGTGGATAAAGTGACTATTGAAATATTTGTAGGCCTGACAAGGAATCTCTACATTTCCCCCCATTTTCTCCATGCAAATACAACTTCTTCCTGCCTCCTCCTAATACATTCAAAACCAATAAAAACCTGCATAACCGTGACACAAAGTGGAAGGAGAACAAGATATATGCTCTGGACTGTCTTTTGTCTTCTTTTTTTTTTTTTTTTAAAGGTAACATATTTTAATATATATAAATAAAAGACTACATAAAAGCTGTGAAGTCACCCATAATTACAAGGAGGCCTAATAAGAAAAGACACTCCTAATCCTTTGTCTTCTCATAAGGATTCTAAAACATCAAAAAATTCACGATCTTCTAAATATTTTCCTTTACACCAAAAGTAAAAAAGAACTAAGCATTTCATTTTCATCTTTTGAATGTTACTGTATCTATATCTTTGATTTCTTTCTTCCCAGATTGTCCACCAGAGGCAAGCTGGGACAATCTTCCATCTCTCTTTATTACTGGATAGGTTGCCTTCTCGTTCCAACATGTTAATACTTTAGGTATTCTTCTTGGCATAACCCACAATATTCCCCTCAAATTGATGAATATCCTCCATAATTGTAAAGTCACTCTACAGTGCAAAAAGAGATTATTGATTGTCTCTGCCTCCTCTCTACATAAGTAACATCTAGAACATAGCTGGAATCCTCTCTTGATCAAATTATCCTGAGTTAGAACTACCTCCTTTGCCAACAACCATGTAAAGCACGCTACTTTATAAGGAATTTTAACCTTCCAAATCAATTTCCACGGCCAACAGCCAATCTGATTGTTTGAGGTGTTGAACTCCTTATATGCTCCTTTAACTGAGAACTTTTTGCTATTCTGTTTCCATGTGACACTGTGTTCTGTAGTAGAGGTCCCTTTGAATCGTTCCAAATTCTTATAGAATTCTGTAAATCTATTAATCTCCCAATCATTTAATAGTCTTCTGAAGGTCAGAGTCCATCCTTGATTCGTCCAAACCACTGCTACTGCTTCCTGTTGTTGATTCAGTAAATAAATATCATGAAAGAGCTGTTTTAGTGATCCTTGACCTAACCAATTATCATCCCAGAAAGATACCTTCAAACCATTTCCAATTCTGAAGTTTGACTTGTCAATGAGCTTGGGCCACAGATTTCTAATAGACTTCCACAAACTGACCCCATATGGATTTCTCACACGCTTGCTTATCCATTTTCCTTCCATGCCATACTTTTCTCTGACTACCTCCTTCCATAAATATTGTTCTACTGAGCCCATAATAAATTGGCTCTTTCAATTAGCTAGCTTCTTTTCGTATTTCTCTAAGACCCCATTCCATATCCCTTGACTTGCTTTTGGCCCCCAAAGGCATTCCCAAACACACAAAAGGCATTCCCAAACACACAGTAGGCAGGTTGCCTATTTTACCACCAAGAATTCCAGCCAAGTTTTGGAGCTCCATTACCTCATGAACAGGATAAAAATGACCCTCAACATCTGAAATTGACCTCTATCAGCTTCACAAAATACAAGAGTGTCATCCGCATATTGTAGATGGGAGATCTCTAGTTGACTACTTGCCCTAGAACTTACCCTGAACCCTCTTATCCAATTGTTTATCGGAGCTGTCTTTAACATGTCATTCAAACCTTCCATGGCAATGATGAATAAAAAGAGAGATAGGGCATCACCCTGTCTCAAGCCCCTCTGAGAAGAAAAGAAACCAGTTGGTGAACCATTAATCAAAATTGAGTATGTCATTGTACTAATGCAGAATTTGATCCAATTGACCCATCTTCCACCAAACCCCATCTT
This sequence comes from Nicotiana obtusifolia, assembly GCA_002018475.1. NCBI lineage: Eukaryota > Viridiplantae > Streptophyta > Magnoliopsida > Solanales > Solanaceae > Nicotiana > Nicotiana obtusifolia. The sequence goes on along the minus strand of MCJB01025413.1, from coordinate 107,540 downwards.
TCTTAAAGTCTCTAGCAAAAAATTCCAACACAGATGATCATAGGCCTTCTCAATATCCAGCTTGCATAAAATACAAAGCTCCTTGCTTAGTATCCTTGCATCCACACATTTATTAGCAATTAATATGGCATCCATTATCTGTCTGCCTTTAATGAAAGCCATCCGCTGAACATCCACCAACTTATTCACCACCTTCTTGAGTCTCTCCGTCAACAACTTGGAGACGATTTTGTAGATGCTGCCTACCAAGCTAATAGGTCTGAAGTCTTTCAGTTCCTTAGCTCCAACCTTCTTAGGAATTAAAGCCACAAAAGTGGCATTAAAACTTTTCTCGAAGATACACTGGTAATAGAAGTTCTGAAAAGCAGCTACCACTTCCTTATTTACTACTTCCCAGCAATGTATGAAGAAGGCCATTGAATACCCATCAGGGCCACACTATCCCATATCTCCTGAACACTAAAAGGACTTTGAAGCATTTGATCGTCCTCAGTAGTAATCCTAGGAAAATTTCTAAAATTACCGTGTGGTCTCCATTCCTCTTCTTCAGAATATAGATTTTGATAGAAAGTGACAATCTCTTTCTTAATAACTTCAGGATTCTGCACCAATATCCCTTCTACTAGCAGTTCCTCAATGTGGTCGTATCTCCTGTGTGCATTTGCAGTTCTGTGAAAAAACTTAGTATTTTTATTCCCTTCCTTCAACCACAAGGCTCTGGATCTTTGTCTCCATGCCACCTCCTCATGTTTTGCAATTTCCTCAAATTCCATTGCTAGGACAGTTTTGGCATATATTTCCTCTTCATTCAAAGGCCTACTATGGTCATGAATCTCCTCCAATTTTACAAGCTGGTTAAGTACACTTGTCTTCTGCAATTCCATATTTCCTTGTAAAGTTCTGCTCCATTCTCTGAGTTTTTCCTTCAGGGCTTTCAGTTTGAAAGCCAAAATAAAGTCAGGCCTACCTTCACAGGTAAAGGAATTCCACCAAACTTTGATCCTGTCTATAAAGCCATCAGTTTGTAGCCACTTGAAATAAGATTTGATTGGCTCCCAAATGCCACATTGTAGCATCAAAGGTAAATGGTCTGAAGTAACTCTGTGGGCATTGATTGTTTAATGTTTCTAAGCCCATCATTCCAGAGTTAACAGATACCAAAAATCTTGTCCAGTCTAGCAGCTATGAAGTGTCTGCCACCTTTTCTCCACGTGAAATCACCGCCTGCTAATTGTAAATCTACTAATTCCATATCTTCAATAAATTCTGAGTCCTTCATGTCTCTAGTGATTCTGTTGCAATTTTTTTCTCTGAAGGAAACCTCACAGTATTGAAATCTCAACACACCAGCCATGGCCCCTCAAATAAACCTCTGGCCACAGCCAATTCCCACCAAACATCTTCCCTTTCTGCTCTATCATTAGGGGCATATACACTAGACATCTTCCCTTTCTGCTCTATCATTAGGGGCATATACACTAGACAAATGCCAGATAAGTTCCTTAGTTTTACCAGTGAACTTACAGGTAATGCAATGTGACCCAAGCTGCTAATTTCCCCATCCCATATTTTTCTGTCCCACAGCACCAAAATACCTCCTCTAGTCCCACTAGCTTCTAATTGTGCAAATTCCCCCCACCTATTAGCCCATAAATCTTTTACAATCTCTGTAATATCCCCCTCTGTCTTTTGTCTTCTAAAGAAAGCTAAAAGCCTGAAGACTTAATCTGCCTATGGTATGGCTTTGAAAATTAACTGTGACAATTTACTTCACTACTCTATAAGCAGGTTTCCTATTTGATGGGCTAGAATAAGGATTATACTCGGTATTTGTATCAATAAAGATGATGAACTTTTTTGTTTTCTTTTAAGGAATCAAGAATGTCTCAGAATCACAAAAGTAAATTCTATCACCTCAGATAGGCTAACTAATCACACTCCTATCAATAGCCTTTAGCAACTTGGCGCCCACCTCAAATAAACATGAATTACACTAAAGACTCCTGAACTTGGACAACGTAATTTTACCTCTCCTTGGACTAGAATTTTGTAAGAGATAACAGCCAAATAAGCATGTTCAATTTTAATTGCTGTGAATATTAACCAAAAAATGGGTTAATGTAACGGATCCTTGATAGAGCTTTCGGTACATTACGGAGAAGTGGGACATTTTAGTATAAATTTTCTAATTGTCTACTTTATAACCGATGAATAGGTATACATTAGTTGTAGCAAGATTCAAATTGAAACCGTAAGATATTACATGGTCAAGTTTAGAGGAGTTTTGGGGGGGGGGGGGGG